>RJWJ010014079.1:0-38648 GCA_004363605.1 Indri indri | reverse complement strand
TGAAATCCTAAGCCCCAATGTGATCATATTGGGAGAGGATGCCTTTGGTAGGTGATGAGGTCATGAGGGCAGAGCTCTCATAAATGGGATTAGTACCCTTATAAAAGAGATGCCAGAGAGCTCCCTCACCCTTTCTACCATTTGAGGACACAGTGAGAAGATGGCATCTATGAATCAGGAATCAGACCAGAATCTGACAGAGCTTTGATCTAGGACTTCCCTAGCTCCAGAACTGTGAGAAGTAAATTACTGTTGTTTATGAGCCACCCAGTCTATGAGAGTTTTTATAGCAGCCTAAAAGGATTAAGACACCATCCAACTTTTTGGAAAATTTGCCAGTCCCTTTTCTAAGTTTAAAATCTTACATAGCCATTTATTTAGTGCATTTATCAAAAGCAATAAACTAACCTTCATACAATACTATTAACTAAACAATAGACTATTAAGATGTCCTTTGGATTTCACCAGTTTTTCCACTAACCAGTTCTTCCTTTTTCCGACCTAGGATCCAATAAACATAATGTGTTGCATTTCAATGTGTCTCCTTTGTCTCCTCCAATCTCTGAAAGTTTCAGGATCTTTCCTTATCTTTCATGACCTCGATACTTCTGAAGAGCATTGGTCAAGTATTTTGTAGAATGTCCCTCAACTTGGATTTGTCTGATTTTTTTTATGATCGGACTGGGGTTATGGATTTTGAGGAAGTGTTCTACAGAGATGAGGGGCTCTTCTCATCATATCAGAGTCGGGGCACATGAAAGCAACATTACTTATTACTGGTAATGTTAGCCTTGAACACTTCATCAAAGTAGTGTCTGCCAGTTTCTCCAGTGTAAAGGTGCTACTTTTTCCCTTTTAATACTCAATTTTTTTGTAAATGAGTCACTAAATCAAGCACATACTCAAGGGGAGTGGAATTAAGCTCCACCTCCTGAAGAGAGAGGTAAAAATAGAATCTGTGGACACATGTAAACCCACCATAGTAATCAGTGAACATTTTGGAGCAGACACTTTGAGACCATGCACATACCCTCTTTCTCCTTAAAGTTTTACCCACTAATTTTAGCACTCATCAGTGGATCTTGCCAGTGTTGTTATTGTAGTGTTCTGGTTGTGATTTTCTATTTCCCTCATTCTACACTTATTCATTGGAAATTTCATTATTGGTTTTAATTTATCCCACTTTTGTCCAGTTTTACCCTGGATTCTTTATTATTTTTATCATAATCATTTAAAAAATTCCTGTCAATCATTCCAACATCTGTTTTCTCTATGGGTTTGCTTCTGTTGACTGTTTCTTCTCCTCACCAGGGTCACATGTTATTGCTTCCTTGTGTGTCTTGGAATCATCTGTTGTAACAAACAATTAGAATGCAATATTAGCATCTGCAGCGAGCAATATTTACCATTAGAAAAGGGCGCATCCCCTCTCACGTCAGGCCACTAAAGGGTAGTAATTTAATCTGTAGTTCAGGTGGATCTAGGCTTTGTTGTAGCTTTAGCTTGGTTCTGTTTACTGCTGACTTTCAAAAATATTTTGAAAGCAATATCGGGTCTTTCTTTTTCACAGCGCTTGGGTGTTGAGCACAGGAAAGACCCCAAGGTCTCTGTCGTTTATGGCCAAACCACCAGCTTTCCCAACTGTGGAAATCTCTTCCTGCTTCCTGCCTGGTGCCAGATTTTTGGGCTGCTGAGGAGTTCTCTTTGCTCTCCAGGTCTTGAGATCTCTCTCTGCCCAGAGTGCCTCAGAGGAGTTTCTTTCTACACAACTTGCTATGCGCTGACCTCAGATGCTGAAAGTTGTCCAGATGGCTTCAGGTGAAGTCTCCTCATGGCTCCTGCCTTGCTCTAACACCTCCACCACCCTTCAGAGGGAAGCTTTCTTAAACTTGGGGACAGTCCTCACATCTCAGGGGCATAGCATGGTGCATCACTCTGTGAAGACCCACGGGGAACAGTTATGGGTCAGTGCAGACTCTCTCAGTGACTGGGACTTTCAAAATCCTAATCTGCCATGCCGGCCCACACGGGGCCATTGAAAGGGTGTTCAAGTTTCAGCTGTCATTCCCTTAGTCCCCTCCAGGTCAGACGCCTCTTCTTCTAGCTGCCCCGTCAAGGAGGACAGTCACAAGTCTCTTTTCTACTCTTTCTGGTGTTTTGTTCATTATTTTCTTTGCATCCTCAGCTATCCAGTGGGTTCAGAGAACTGACACTCTTATAGCATATCCAGCTTTTCGTTGGAGTGAAAGCAAGTGTTTCCTGCCACTTTCTATATTGTAACCAGAAGTAATCTTAGGTCTGCATAGGATTTAATTTAAAGAATGAGCCCTATACATTTAAAAATGCTTAAAAACTACAGATTTCACACGAATCTCGTTAATAGATGGGGAAAATTCAGCAGAGCCTGACTGTAACTCGGTCTGGCCTGGGACCTTTCTGACAATGACTGTCTTGCACAAATACCACCAATGCAGCCAACACCAGCTCCCCCACCACCACCACTACCACCACCAAACACAAGAGCATTAGTCAGGCATACATGTGGGGACAGGTATGTGCAAGCCACCGGTGTGCATTGTCTCATTTTATTTTTCCAACAGCTATTTGAGGAAGGTGCTGTTATGATGCCTATTTCACAGGTGGGGAAACCAAGCCTCAGAGAAGTTGCACGACCCTCCCAAACAGTCAATGGCAGATCCGGGCTTGCACCCAGGTCTAAATGACCCTGTGGCTTGTGCCCTGGCCCTATGTGATGTGGCCAGACTCAGCCTCATCAGTACTCGACTGCCCCATGTTTAGAGACCCAGGATTCCCCACCTGGGCTACCTTCCCTCCTGGCTGAGTCTCCCCTCCTTTGTTAAAGGAAAAGTTATTCAATGATCCCTGTTACAGCGCAGTAAGGAAGACTTTGTTCAGAGCCACCGTGACAGGTGTAGAGACCACGGCAACGCAGTCTTGCGGAGCGAGGAGAGACTGAACTCTGAACACAGCACGGGCAAGTGGGGCTTTACAGCCACGGAGCAGGGTCAGCGAATGGAAAATGATTACGAAGAAACATCAGGGATGGCAGGGGGGATTCTGGCTGAACCCACCTAACAGGAGGCTTGCCAGGGATAGGCCAGGTGACCAGACACCACCTGGGAGAAGTTGGAGGACGAGGAACCTAATCAGATACAGAGAATGGCGGATTCTGGCTAAACTGACCTGGCAGAGTTTTTGCTAAACCTGAATCTTACAAGGAAGTGCACAGAAGGGCCTAGTTTGGGGGCCTGACCAAAGGTTGGCCAAGCAGAGAATCTTCCCAGCCCCCTTGGTCTGCTCACCTCCCCACTGCTTCCTCCCTGGAGCAAGAGCCGAGGCCAAATGCAGCTCCTGGTGTGACCTCACGGAATGTCCACGCGGGGGCCAAGCCCGCACCACCAGGCTGGGAGCTCAGCCTCACGGTGGCCAGAGCTAAGGGCGGACCTGAGTTTAAGTGGCTGACCCTGGGGGCTCCCTCGGCACACAGGGCTGGCAGGAGCCTGTCACCGGCCCCACAAATGAATTTCAATGACCCCATGTGTTTTTTATAATCCTCTCCCTTAACTAGCTACTTAGCTCGTTGAGTTGTTTCCCAGAAAGGGTGGATTTTCGGCAGGACAAAGTAGTCGAGATTCTGAAGCCCCTGGGCAGACTCCTGATGCCAGATTCACCAACCCCACGACCTGCCCCCAGTGCTCATGGCCCCTTCTCGGTCCCACGACGACCTGCCCCAGGGCACACGGGCCTCCTTCAAAAGCCCATGATCCCATCCTGAGAAACTCCATTGAAATAAAAAATAAATAAATAGCCCACGCTCTCCTTCGGTCAGAGAGACGGATGTGAGGCAGCTTCTCTGTTCTCCCGACAAGACATCTGTCACATTAAAGATTCCTTTCTTCCTTGGCTGTCCTTGTTGTCTCAATAATTGGACCTTCATGCGATGAGCAACTGGACCGGGACCGAAATCCCTTGTGGTTTCAACCACAAGTGCTTTCCAGAGAGCCGCGGGGTTGTGCTGTGGAGGGAGGAGGTGGAACAGGAGCGTTGGATCCATCACTGAAAGGGCCAGACTGGGCAGCTCGTTCCCGAGCCTTCGGGGCTATCAGGACAGCAGAGAGATGAGGGACCCCTGAGCACCGTGATGAGGACCAAGGCTGCCTCCGATTGTGTCCTTCTCGTCTGCGTGGGGGAAAGGAGGAAAAATGGTGCTAGCATGCTCAGTCTAGAAGACCGGGAGACAAAGGGAGATAAAAACTGTATAAATCAGACGTGCAGGAAACTGCCAGAACCTCATCAGCGCTCTCTAAGGAGCTCCAGAGTTTATCTGCAGAGCAGCCCATTCAGGAAGTTCTGGGTTTGAATCCAGCTTCTGCCACCCGCTTGCTGGGCACCCTTGAGCCAGCCCCTTGCCCTCTCTGGACTCCTTTCTCCTCTGGGGAAATATGCTTTCTGCAGAGCACCCCTGAGAACTCAACCACAGAGTCTACGAATGGACTTCGTAGAATGCAGCAGCTCAAATGAAGGACCATCCTTGCTGACACTGAAGGAGAAGACAGCCCAGTGGGCCGGAGGACGCGGGAGTAAAGTCGGCCTCCAGGACAATGTGCCGAGGGCAGGGTTCCAAACGACAGGGGCCATCTCTCTTAGGGCAGCTATGGTGGCTGGTCCGTCTCACTCTCACCCTAGCACAGAGCAATTGCTGGGCAAATATGTTGCACTGAAGGTCACACCCAAACACATGCCCCATGATAAGGCCAACACCGTTCTCCGCCACCCAGACCCCTCTGCCTCCGATCAAGGAAGTGCGGTGCACAGGGAGCTCGGGTGGCCGCTCTACCATTTCCATAATCAAATGTTTACGTACCATTTCCTCCTGCCCTTTCTGTTCCCCTTTCCCCTCTTATTTCTATTTGAGCAAAACATGTTCAAACATCCCCTCTTGCCCTGCTGGGGACAAAAAGTGTCTGTAATGTTGGTGTAACATTTTGGAGAATGAATGCAACATTTATGTCTATTTGCCAATCAGAATATCGATTTCCTCTTGAAATGAAATGTCAGGTCCATGAAATTCAAGATGTAAGAGAGAAAGCAGCCCATGTGGACACGTCCGGCTCCGGGCACATTTCCAGTGCCTTGGCAACCCTGCCTCCCCCGTGTGTCTGGAGTATCAGACGGAGGGGACGGCCATCCCAGCTGTTCTGTTGCTGGTCTCTTATTCTCCCCCTGGTCGTCTAGGGCTTTTTGGACTCTCTAAAAGAAAATAAAACAACAGTAAAGGTTGAGTATCCTTTATGCAAAATGCTTGGGACCAGAAGTGTTTTGGATTATGGATTTTTTCGTATTTTGGAATTTATGCCTTATACTTACTGGATGAGCATCCTTCCTCCAGAAATCCCAAGTCCATAATGTTCCAGTGAGCATTTCCTTTGCACATCATGTTGGTGCTCAAAAAGTTTCGAATTTTGGGGCATTTCAGATTTGAGGTTTTCAAATGAGGGATGCGCAGCCTGTATTTGTTTCTGGCATATTTGGTACATGGGGCATCAGTATCCACACACTACTGTGACTGGATAAATAGCATTTGCTGCAAAAACAGGGGGACACTGATAGAGGAAAGACAACAGCTTTGCGTCGTCTCAGAGATAAAAGCCCAGTCCCCTCCACAGACAGAAGCATCTACAGGCATGAACTGACAGGCATCCGACAGGTATGAACTGGTCCATGTTAAGATGCAGGAGACAGTTTCAGAAAGAAGCCAAGCACTGTTCGCGGAGCACAGGTGAGAGAATGGACCAGAAGCAGGTAGAGCAAGTGTCTTCCCACCTGGGCTTCTCTGTAAGTGTTGACAGGGCCGTGTGTTCCAGGCAAGCAAGACGCACACGGGTGTGGCCCTGTGCTTTGGGCAAGGGTGTCTTGTGCAGGTGTCCACAGGAGCCTAAACAGGTGTCTACACAGCAATGACTGTTAGGAAAAGGTCCAATGCTCCTCTCCTTTGAGGATACTCATTCAATTTCTCATTCATACATGGATATTTCTGAGCCACCTACTGTGTGCCAGATGTCATGCCAGACCCAGACGATGCAACAGGAGCAAAACTGAATGGGGAGAAGGCCCGGGGCTGTCAGGCCGAGATGCGTCATCAGTGCTGCCATCCCACCTCCTGCGGCTCACGCCCTTGTGCCGAGTCCATCCCCAAGTGGGGTGTCTGGAAATTCTTCTGTGTCACAGGGGGACATTGGAGCAGATCGGGAATAGACCTGTTACAGGCTCCTTTTTGTCCGATTTCTTTTCCTTCCTTCTGCATCTGTAAAAGACCAGCAAGCCCTAGCTGCCCCTTGATCCTGGTGGAGACACACTCTCCTAGTGGCGTGAGGTTGTTTTGGAGTGGGATGAGGGTGAGAGGATGGGGACCCTCACAAGTCACCAGCCTCTGCCCACACGCCCTCCCCGGGACTTGCCAAGATTAACTCCTATTAAGCAATTTCTGGTTTTAAAGATCCCCTCCTGAGGGCTTATTTAAAATACCAAAGGCAACGATAACATAATCCCAATAATAACGGTTATTTGTTCTCCAATCATCTGTCCAAGAACAGTCTTTCCGTCCCCACGGCAGCCCCTCGAGGTGCTCTCCACCAGCCCCTGCGTGTCGGGCTGGTTAAGCCACGGCAGCGGTGAAAGAGCAAAACGACCTGGTGGAAAATAGGATTTGTGAGCGTCGAGAGAACCCTACAAGTCTTTAGAGGGTTGGCGAAGTAAAGATGCTGAATTTCAAAATCAGCCCCCTGCCCTCCCTCACTTTGCAGCGGTTAACGGAATTTTCTTGCAAAGAAAAAAAATCAGTTGCAAGTGACAAAACGCGAACTCAAATGAGCTTAAGCGCAAAGAGCTCTGCTGACCCACATAATGAAAATCCAAGGGGCGGGGCGGCTCCAGTGTCCACCCTGGGTGGACCCGGGGGAGAAATGGCTTCTGGTCTGTCTCACTCTGCCTTGTTCTCCCACAAGCGCCATCCATGGGGTGTCCTGAACGCTGCCAGTGGTCCCACCCTCGCACCCAGCAGGTTACAGCTCCAAAGGTACAGGAGCAGCCCCCGGAGCCTCCCTGCGGGAACTCCTCAGGGGAAAGGAAGGAAGCGGGAGTCATCAGCTTGCCAAAAGCCTGCGCTGTCTGGGCCGTCAGAGCTCAGATCTCAAGACCAGTCATGAACTCTGCAGCCAGGGCCCATGCCCTGAAGTCCACGCTTTGCTAAGTGCAGTAACAGTTCAGAGCAGGGTTCATCTAAACCTGCCAGTGCTGACAGTGACCAGGGGCAGGGGAGGACCAGAGAATGTGCGTGGTTTCCCCCGTGACATAGTAGAAATATCTGTTTGGTCTTTGCTGCCCTTTCCTGGCACAGAGCTTCCCAAACCCTCGCAATTTCCTGAGCGGTAGGGGTGCCGGGAGCATCCTTTGTTCTAATATTTGGTCTTTGACCCTGATTCCTGACACTGAGCTCCCAATCCCTTGGAACTCCCTGGGTGACAGGAGCATCTTTTGTCCTAATGAGGTGACTCTTGGTGGCTCTGGGATGGGGGCTGGTCCCCAGAAAGACCAAGCCGTGATTAGAAACCTGGCGCTTTCATCTCCTCCCCACCCGAGCCATCCTCCAGGAAGGGGAGAGGGGCGGGGGTTGAGTTAATAATCGATTGTGCCCACGTGATAGAGCCTCCACGACAGCCCCCGAGCTGTGGGGTTCGGGGAGCTTCTAGGCTGATGGACACGTGCAGGTGCCTGGAGGGTGGAGCAGTCCGGAGAGGGCGTCGATGCTCCACGCCCATCCCCCGTTCCTTGCCCTGTGTCTCCCCTCCTCTGGCTGTCATCTGTGTCCTTTATCGTATTATTTATAAATGTCAGTAAACGAGTTCTGTGAGCCGCCATAGCAAAGGACCAACCCGAGGAGGCGGTTGCATTACCAGATTTGTCGCTGACCAGTTAGAAGTACAGGACAGACAGCCTTGGCATTGGCTCTAAGTGGGGGCAGTCCTGCGGCCAGGGCATTAGTGTCATAGCTGAATTACCATACAGGACACAGGTGGTGTCTGGAGAGTTGGAGAACTGGTTGGTGTGGGAAAACCCCACGCACATTTGGTGTCAGAAATGAATATCGTTTGAGTATGGAGAAGAAATCAGTGTGTTTTTTCTATCACCCCCAAAGCCCTGCCACTGACTTTGACCTCCCTGGCCTGGAGTAGCTGTGGTCACAAGGAAAGCAGCAAATGTAGGAAAATGCATAAAGATAATACCCAAAACGAGGACTCTGGGACATAAACCAGGGGCTGCTGCAGGTCCCCATCCCGGCTCTACCAAACACAGCCAGGCCGTCCCCCTGTGACAGCTCCTGTCCGCATGGGAACCAGGGACCGGTGTCGTCATCCCTGAAGGGCTTCTTCTCTGCTCAGGCCCCAAACACCAACATGAAATGCCCCCGGGACTTTCTAACACAGCACAACTTCTTATTGATGAATTGTACATCAAACCCCGTAAATAGCACCGTAATGTCTACAGGAGGCTGGTCGCCTGTGTCGAAGGACTGGATGGCATATCCCTTAGACCACAGGTTTATCCCCTGACGGGAAATACTTCTGTGGCACTGGCCGGGGAGCCCGATCAGGTGTCTGTTAAACGTGTTGGCAGAAACTTGATCTGTCAGCAAAGCGTGTTCCGGCAGATTTTCGTGTCGCATCCACTGCTGACGAGATCCATCAAAATCTCTGCTTCCAGCAGCACGATGAAAAGGAGAAACGTTCATATATGACCTCCATTTAAATGTGTTTTATGTTTCATAAGAACAGAACAAAGCCGCTCCTCGCTGCTGGTCTCGGCTTTGGCTTCAAGCAGAAAGTCGAGCACGCTGGTCCACGCTGCTTCCTTGAAGTGCTTTTCCTTCCCCGGCTGGGGCCTGGGGGAGGGTGGAGCAGGCCACGGGGACGGTTATGGGGCGGGCTCTGACACGCCTGCCCTGGCGTAGCCTCAACGCTGCCCTTCGTCTCCTTAGGCCTGGGAGCCCGTGAGGCCCTTCCGTCCAGGGGCCTTGGCCACGCCCGGGAGAGTGTGCTCACCTCCGTGTCCCCTCAGCCACCGCCGGGTTCCCACCTCTGGCTTGGACAGCGCCCTGTGCACCAGCCAGCCAATTTCCTGGACTGAGTTTCAGCTGCTGGTATTTCCAGTTACGCTCTGAGGCTGCACGCCCAAGAGGTGATTTGACGATTTTTGAGAGACTGAATATGCAAATGGACAACAGTCGGACCATGTATGACAAGAGGACTCTGACCCACGACCTGAAGCAGCCTGCCCGGGAAGCCACCCCTTATCCACAGTGACCAGTCCAGGAACCCCATCGGCAGCCCCCGTCGCCATCAGCCAAAGGCCAGGACTCGATTAGTAGCTGGCAGCTTCCCTCATTTTTGTCCCTGCTTCTAACTCAGCACCAAGCAGAGAGAGCCAGATCCCCACCCAGTCCCAGGGACGCCTGCCCTGGTCAGCCGCCTCCAGCCCCCAGGCCTACGGCATCCCCCCGGGCACACCCGGAGCCTTCCTTTGTCCGCTCTGGAGCTTGCCACTCTCCCGCCTGCCTGAGTCTCTGCCAGACTGACCTCCTTGCCACAGCAAGCCCTGCGTAAGCAGCCTGTGCTTTTCTCACTCGGTTGGTCTTCGTTTATTCCCACATCTGTATCACCCGCCAGACACAGGGCAGACGGCATCGGCTGGGAGCAGAATCGGACCCAGCGTCCTTTGGCCGTTCCTGGCTCTCGTGCTTATCGGCAACACGTCACTGAACTTCACTGAAGATCACCAGCCGCGGACGTTTTAAAAATCAATCATTGTCCCTCTGCCTCTTCAGGGCAGGGCACAAAAGAAATCAGTAAACCTTACGGCAGCGGCAGCAGTGCGGACAGCCCGCGGGACTCCTAGGTTGGCGTCTTCTGGAAGAAGCTATTGTCATTTTTCCATTTTGAAAATCACCCCTGTGCTTTTATGCCTTCATCTTTCCAGGTGAAAGTCCCTTCTCCCAGTCTGCCTCAAGGGTTCCTCTTTTGGGAGAAAATACCGGATGTGCTGCATTGGGATGCAAAAGGAAAGAACGAGGTAATATCCGGCTTTTGACATGCAAAATAGAATTGCAAAGCAAGACAAAGGCAATTATCTTTTGAGAAAAGGATATGAATTTCTTTACTTTCTATACTTAGCCTATCAGTGGCTGAACCGGAGGTCCCAGCTCAGAAACTTCCTGTTGTGGGAGAAGATATTCCACCATTATCCCCACGTGAAGCAGCAAAGCCTCTCTGTAGGGCCAAGGATGACACCGGGGTATGAGCCAAGGGCAAGGACAGCAGCAGCCAGCCCGACGGCTGGGGGAGGGGGCAGGAGAGGGGGGCGACTTGCTCGCAGTTGGTGGGAATTGTGTCCCTGCCTTCTCCCTGTCTAGCCCAGAGAAGGTCAAGAGAATTGTGTACTGAGACTAACACTGAGGATAGTGGCGGCTGTCATCTCTGCTCCCCACCGGAGACCCTGGAAAGAGACTAACTCTCGGGCCTCCCCACCTGCACCACCAGGGCGTGACCAGACCCCCCAGGTGGCCCGGCTGGTCATGCGCATCCCCTCCTTTCTCAGGTGGGGGACTTGGGGCCCAGAAGTCATGAGAGTCTGTTCATATCCAAAGTGGGGAACAGGCTGGCACAAGTGGCAAGGTGTGGGGAGGGCTGTCCAGCAAGCAGACCAGACCAGACACCAGGGATCACAGGCCACCCTCAGACCAGTCAGCAGTGGACTCTGGACCAAGGAGAGGCTGGGCCACCGGAAGGGGCCAGTGGTAGAGAGCCCTGAGTTCTCCAGACACACGAGATCCCTGGGGCCAGCTGGGCACCCAGCAGCCAGGCAGACTCAGGGCAGAGGCAGAAGACCCTGAATATGTGCACTCCTGCCGTGAGTCTGTGGGAGCCCCACCCTTCCCCTGGACACCAGATGCCATCAAGGATAGCGGCCAGACGGCAGGGTGACAGTCACCTGGTAAATTTAAGAGCCTGAGTGTTCCAGTTGTCAGATTAGCAGAGGCTGTGAGCTCAGCTGGGCAGTCTCACCTCCCTCACCCAACTTTCTTTTAATTTGACCTTTCCATCAATTGTTTAGAATAAGAGATGTCTAAACTCTACCTACCTATCTATCTATCTATATATACATACACATTTTTTTAAATTTCAGAATATTATGGAGGTACAAATGTTTTGGTTACAAAAATTGCCTTTGCACCACCTGAGTCAGAGCTATAGGTGTGCCCATCCCCCAGACAGTATGCACCACACCTGTTAGGTGTAAGTTTACCCATCCTCTCCCCGCCACCTGCCTGACACCCAATGAATGTTATTTCCATATGTGCACATAAGTTTTGATCGATTAGTACCAATGTAATGGTGAGTACATCTGGTGTTTGTTTTTCCATTCTTGTGATACTTCACTTTAGAAGAATGGGCTCCAGCTCCTTCCAGGATAACACTAGGGGTAGTTTACCATTTTTTTATGGCTGAGTAGTACTCCATGGTATACATATGCCACATTTTATTAATCCACTCATGTATCGATGGGCGCTTGGGTTGTTTCCACATCTTTGCAACTGTGAATTGTGCTGCTATAAACATTCAAGTGCAGTTGTCTTTATTATAGAATGCCTCTTTTTCCTTTGGGTAGATGCCTAGTAGTGGGATTGCTGGTCTTTCCATACATTAGTTTGCTGTGAGTACATCTGGAGCTCGTTGCATCACCGCTGTGAGCCTCAGAACCACCTGAGCGGTGCAGAGGCCGAGAGTCAGGACGGGATGTGGGGCGGTTATTCGCTCAGTGCCCCGGGCCACACTGGGAACACAGCAGTGAACGTGGCATCCCTGGCCCTGCTTGCATGGACGCTTCATGCTAAAGGAGGGCAACAGGCCACAGCAGGTGAGCAATCGCATAAACAGTATGTCCCGTAGCAGGGCCAGACACTTCAAAACCAGATGAGAAAAGTTAGAAGAGCAACCACTGAAACATAGGATGTATGAAGTCCTTAGGACATGATCAGAAATGCCATGTGACACTTGAGATACAAGTTCCTTCCCTTAAAGACCTTGCGGTCCAGCTGGCATAGTCAAGTCATATGCATACACAGACACAAACATGTGAACACATGCCCATGTTCCTACATGCACATGCACACTGACATACACACATAAACACACGTGCACACATATACACTTATATACACATAAGTGAATATACACGTGTACACAGTATGCACACACATGTATGCACATACAAGTATGTGTACACACATGCATAGGTGCATGCACACACTATATACATAAGTACACATACATGCATGAACATATGCAGATAGGCTCATGACCCACATACATGTACACAGATATACACACATACATGTGCACAGTGTACATGTACATACACACATGCCTGCAACCCATACATACAGATGTGTACAAATACAATATAATTATGTATGCACATGCCCACACATGCCCATATGTGCATAGATATCTACGAATACACACATGCACACAGAGACTTGATTTTTTTAAATTGCAAATAAAGGGGGACATATACTGAGCTCCTGGATTGTGACTCATCCGCTCCAATGTCCTCTCCCCCACGGCCATCCCACCATCCAACACCACCAGAGCCCCGTCTGGAAGAACGCCCTTCGGCCTCTCCCCAGCCTGTCCTCTGCCATTGCTCATCCACTCTAAAGTGACGTGGGCTGACAGACAGCCGCTACTGATGGGAGCTGAGCAGCCCGTGGGCCCAGACGTCACGCTGGGCTCTGAGTCAACTGCCCGTCGGAATCTGTCAATGCCGGAGACAGATCTGCTGCCCGGGACAAACCAGCCCAGGCTCCTCTTCCAGGTTCACTTTATAAATCTCCGCTTCACAAACTGACCTCTGACTGACGTGCTGCACTGAGTAACCGTGCAGAGATAACCTGCCAAAATATTACCCTTGGCACTGTCCCCCAGAGAGATGGATGCGTCGTTTGCTGAACCCTGACTGCTGAGGCAGCACTTGCTCCGGAGGGAAAGTTGCTTTTCATTTATTAGGCTAACAAAAAAAAAACTTATAGCCTTGCATTAAGAGGTCTCCAAGCAAGCCTGGCAGATTAGAAATGCATATTCATCCATCCATCCTTCCATCCCTTAATTTATGCACTGTTAGTGTTGAGACCGTAAGTAAACTTAAACACATTTAGATAAGCACAGAGCAAAAAGGAAGAGGTGTGCATGAGAAGCGTGTGCATTCAGGAGGTTCATTTGATTAGAATCAAACCAATGTATATAATTGTGTCATGTATGTGATATTGAAAACAGGGCGTGAACATTGGAAACCGCATGGCTAGGAGGGCAGGGTAATGACGGCTGTGAATTCCTGTAGGATTATAGTTTGTCCCCCTGGAATAATCATCCCACTGGAGCATCACAGCCGCTTAGCCCAAATCGCAAGGACACGGGGAGGTCAGGGCCAAACGTGGCACCCGGCACACTGCAGGTGCTTAGCAAATACTCGTGGCATCGATGAGTGGGGACGGAAGGGAAAGGCCCACGTGGAGTGAGCTAGGGGAAAGCTGAATACTTTATCCCTGAACTCATCCGCAGGGGCTTAGAGACTGTTCCAGTTTCCATCACTGTAAAACCAATTACTACAGGTTTAGAGGCTTAAAACGACAGACATTTAAGTTCTCACAGCTCCTGTGGTCAGAAGAGGCACATCCTAGCTGAGTCCTGCACTCAGGGTCCCAGAGGCTGTGATCAGGCATTGGGTGGGCTGCGCTTTCATCTGAAGGACTCACCGGGGAAGGATCTGCTTCCGTGTTCAGTCTCGTTGTGGGCAGAATTCATTCCCTTGGGGCTGCAGGACAGAGGCCCCGCTTCTTGCTGGCTGTTGGCTGGAGGCCACCCACAGTCCATGGCCACGTGGCCCCTCACAGACTTTCTCCATGGAAGCTTGTTTCTTCAAGGCCAGAGGGGGACTCTAAACTCAGAGAGGCCCCATCCCTTTTGTGGGGACTGTCACCTGATTAGGTCGCCCTGGAGAATCTTTCTTTTGATTAATTCAAAGTCAACTGCAAAATCCCTATACCTTCGTCATGTTCTGTTGGCTGGAAGCAAGCCAGAGATCCCTCTGCACTCAACGGGGAAAGGATTTTAAAAGGGCGTGACTCACTGGGGGTCACCCTGTAGAGTCACGGCACATCAGAGATGAAGGGAACATAAACATCAAGCAGGTTCCACCCTCCAGCCCGCCTGACCCCATCCCAAACCTTACACAGTTCAGGTAAGACAGACATTTGCTCAGGTGGTGACTTCTCAGCCACAAAGACTTCCCCCTGGATGGGGAAGCAGGACCCTGCAGAGGAATTCAAACATCATGTGGGGACACCTGGGTTTGCCTCTTGGCCAGTTGTGCAGAAAAGCCAACACCCCCAGAGCCTGGAGTTCAGGGCCACCATGGTACCCCAAGGTAGCGTTGGGCAGCTGGCTTCACCGCTGTCCTGTACCTAGAGAAGTGTGTGTCGGATCCTCCCATCTAGGCCCAACCAGGCCCCCAGCCCCCCATCTTCCCTCACCCTCACCCCAAAGGACACCACCTCCTCCTGGTGCTGGCGGCCTCTGCACCCCCTCAAACATGCACGAAGCCCCTCTGAGGGCCGAGCACTGGCAGGGGCTGAAGAGGGAGCCATGAACCAAATATGAGAGACCCTTGGAGCTGGAGACTGTGCCCAAGTCCATGTGTTTGTTCGTTCACTCCCTCATTTATTCAGTGTTCAGCAAGTGTCCTTCCCTCATTCAATGTTTGTCAGTGTCTATTCTATCCTGGAGTTGAGTGTTGGGTCCCTGTCCCAGAAACCGGGAATACAAATGTGGACAGTCTGAGTCCCGCTGTCAACAGGCTCCTGTCTGGTGGGGAGACGGACGCGGGAAAGGATTGTCACAGACAGTGTGGAGCCGGAACGTTGAAAGGAGTGGGGAGGGGTCTCGCTGCTGGGGGCTCTTTACGCCCAAGCCCAGGCCCTGCCCTAAGCTCGGTTCCCACTGGAAGGAGGGGCGGGCCCAGGAGGCATCAGGATTGCACTCCCCTCCAGCAGGCATGCGGCTCCCCCAGGTGGGGCCACGGCCTTGGAGAGGCCACCATTGGTGGTCCCCACCCCATTGCCTTGACTTCTCACCGAAGTGCCCGCCCAGCACCATCTCGGACCCCTGTCTGCTGCAGGCTCCTGCCCACTCCTCGTTTGGATCCGCTGCTCCTTCCTTCCCTCGACAGGGTCCCCCTTGCTTCTAGAGTGGCAGGTACCCCAGGCAGCACCGGGCTTGGGGCTCAGCAGCGGCACCCTCCCCGCCCCTGCCCTGGTGGTGGAAGATGCACCAAATCTCACCTGCTCTCCCAGCCTCCCAGGAATGCTGTCTGGGTTGGATTCAGGGACATTCTGGAATAATTTACCAACAAAGGAGGGTTCAGTGCAAGGAAGGAAGAATGGTGGTCTTTGTGTCTTATTGTGGGACTCTCACTGTACTTCTCAGCTCACACACTCACTCACCCACTAAGCTCCCAAAAGACTTTAACTCTTGGAAAGAGCAAAGGACAAAGATCGCCACCTTTAAATTATTCAAAAATCTTCCATTAATCAATAGCCATTCACTCAACAAATATTTACTGAGCAAATTACAACAGCTTCTGTGGTCCCTTCCCTAAGAGGAGCTGCAAAGTGGCTTTCGGCAGGGCCAGGTGACTGATCACGAGTATCCTACAGGCAGGTCAAGTCACGAGAAAACCATCTGCCCATTTTCACAGTTGCTGAAAACACACAAATAAAACCCAACCTTCACTTTTGATACAACTCTTAGTAAACTAAAAATGGAAGGTTATTTATTTCTGTCCCCATGATAACAAATATGTATCTTAAGCCAATGAGTTTCATATTTAATGCCTAGGTTTTTTTTAAAGTTAAATATCAAACTAACTATGCAGAATTCTCCCATTTTGTATAAATGGATTTTACAAATAGAAGCATATTAAAAATCAATGGAGAAAACAGCGTTTCACTTTGTTACTTTAGGGTTTGGGGATGATGGGTGATTTTGATCTTTTCTGTACTTTTTCTAAATTTTCTCCAATTTTTTTTAACCAGCTCTAGACTACCAGGACGACAGAGGCTCCTTTAGAGACAGACGATCCAGTCTCTCGCCTGCCTGTGTGTGAGGCTGACTCGAGGGGAGAAGGGTGGCCAGGGGCCGGCTACAAGGGCAGCCTGGCCAGCGGGAGCGGGTGTCCTGCTCACAGAGGACGGTGGGAGGGCCCGTGCTGGGTGGGCCAAGGGGTTGGGTCCCCGGCGTCCTGGGTGGCCATGAGCCGGCTGTTCCTGACCCGGCTGCTCTACAGAGCTCCTCTGAAGACCAGATCAAAAGTCAGCGACCTAAATGGACTAATTCGCTCCTGGGAAATGAATCTGTGACTCCTTCCTGCTGCGTCCCATCGACGCGCGGAGGCTTTGTGTGTGCAGGCAGCGGATGAGAATCAGCCCCAGAGGCAAGTGAGCCTATGTCGCGGGATTGCCGTCTCCATGGAGTTTATCCTGGGCCTCCTGACGGATGCTCGCGCCAACTGCTTCTCACGGTCATCCCCGGTCACGCATCCTCTTATAATCATGTTGTCTGGGTAACATCACAGCAAGCCATGGCTTTCCCGGCCACAGTATCAGCAGGTCAGGTCAGATCAGCCGAGAAATGCCAAGAAATGCCGAGAAATGCTGGCATGTGGTCCGGGCCTGTTCCCAAAGTGGGAGGGCCCCAGACTGAAGCTTCCACCTCTCACACCCACAGCTGTGCCGTGGAGGGGCCGGGGCACGCCCAGGGATGGGCAGTTAGGAAACACACGCCGGCACCAGAGCTGGGCAGCAGCCCCCTTGGGCAGATTCCTTGGGAAATCTGGAGCTAAGGTCACCACCGACACCATAACGCCACAGGAGGATTTGCCAAAGTGACTGGCTCAGGGCTGGCCCCTCCCTCTGCCTAAAACTCATAAACAGAAAATGCCTAAAACTACACAGTTTTATTCCTGGGCAAGAGGAAAATAGATATCTTGATGTCTAAATGGAAAAATGAGAATCAAACACTGACTTAGCTCCTACCTCTCGTCTGGGCCTGTGTGCAGTTGGCAGTGACAGAGTGAAGGCAGGTCGCTGTCCCTGGGGACACACAGGCTCTGGACCGGCCAGGCTCTGACCACAGGACAAAACGTAGGCCAGGCCTTTCGATGATAGGACTTAACTCGGGCAGAGCTAGCATGGTGCTAGCAGAGCTGAAAAGCACGACCAGGGAAAAGAAGCGTCCCTGAGACTGGGTGCTGTAGGGGGCAGCTGCCACCCCCAGGCCGGAATGAACAAGTGCAGAGGGATCCCTACTGGGGTACGGAGAGCAGGGAGAAATACCCCGGGACCCTCTTTCTCCCTCCTCCGACCTCCCGCCAGGGCCTCCCCGTGGACAGCTGGCAGCCAGAGGCCCAGAGGTCCAGGGGTGAGTCCACAGGAGGCAGCGGGAGCACGGAGCGGATCCAGAAGGACAGGACAGGATCGGTGCTAAAAGGAAAGGGGCCGACGCAAGTTTCTCGGGAACATGCAGCTCACGCACAAGAATCACTAGATTATAGTCAGTGCCGTACTGACCATGAGGTGGCAGAGTGCAGAGGAGGACGGAGAATATTATGGATGAGAACTTTCTGGGGCATTTCCTGGAGGAAGACCAGGTCCTGCCGTCAATCAATAAGAAGAAAGAGTAGGGAGAGTCAGACCCCCAACCTCATCAGTATCTCCCCAAACTGATCTGTCCACTGAACCCCAATCACAGCCCAGAAACGTAAGGCCTCCTGGGTCACTTTAGTTTTGGAATAGGAGGTGCAAAATCCTTCTCTTAGAGATTTTACGATGCACATTGATTTCCATCTACAACACAGAAAAGTAATAATAGCACCTTCACGAGCCACTACATGCCGCCCCATACGCTGTGCCCTGTGCAACTCCAGGGGCTCCTCCTGAGACTCCCCCAAGTCCAGAGAGGAGAGACTGTGAGCAGGTGCAGCCCAGCCCCCTGCCGGGGCACCGCGGCCTGCGTTGCACCTGTGGGCAGCCCGGGCAGCGGGCAAAGCGATGACCCCCACCCCGGCCACCTGAGACGCCCCTAAAGTCAGCACCTAGGCTGGGCCAGGTGCACTCACCACACCTAGACACAGGGGCTAAAGGAGAAGTCCCCACCTTCTGCGCAGGCTGACCCGAAAGAGCCCAGAAGGGCCGAGCACCCAGTTCCAACCCCTTCCTCGAGCTCAGCACTCAGATATCCTCAAAGAGAGCAACAGCGATGTCCCCAATACTTCAGAAAACTAATAAAAAAAAATACCACTGCTTTGTGGGCCAAACAGGATGCTGTGAAAGGAGGGAACGTCCCCTGAGGACGCTCCAGGGCGGCTCTCAGTGACACAAAATGACCACTCGTTGCTCGTGCCAACGTGACGGGTCGAACGCCCTGGCTGCTTTTTGGTAAATCTCAGCACACTTCTGGATGTCTTCTCCCAGATCTCAAGCATCCTCAGATCCGAGAGGAAGATAGTTGCAAGGAAAGATGGCTTGTACGTGAGTATCTGCGTTTAAAACCTCTCCCAAGGGGTTAGAATCCAATTACCGCTAAGAGCAGCTGCTTCTCCTTTCCCAGTCCGTTACCAGGCCTCCCGTTTCGCACCTCGGCTTTCTCCCTCTCACATTTTTCCAGAACATGAAAATTGTGTGCAAATCACTTTAGCTGAGAAAATGCAGTGGGCGAACGTATTTTTCCTGGGATGGGGAGGTCAGGTCCACACCCTGCCTAGTAGGAGGGATGGGACACGATCCCACTGGTGTCAACCCCTTCGCGACAGAAGGAAAGGAAACTTTAAAGCAGGGACGGTGCCGATAATGGACCCCAGGAGACGGGTCTCTAGTCTGTGCATCAGGGGACTCAGAAACTCAAGGATAAAGGATGTTGTGTTGTTTTTTTTTTTTTTAAAAAAAAAAAAGGGCTATTGTTCCAGAAAGCGACATAATGTTGGGGGGGGAGAGGGGCGCGTCGGCTCTGCCCTCCGACTCTGCACTTGGCTTCAGCGTGCGGCACCGGGCTGTCCTCGCGCAGACCTCCCCTCCTAATTGCTCTTTGCTCAAGCTAATGTGGATGCGGGTTCTGTTCCCTGAGCACACACTGGCTGACGTGTCAGAGCCGGCCACCTGGCAGGGGAGGCTTCCCAGGTCGAAGAGTTTGCCAAGAATAGCCCATCAAGGGCAGGCGTCTCAGAGAGAGAATCGATCGTCCCTGGCCTCGAATCCCACTCCTCCCGGTGCCGGCCAAGGGGAAGGGAAGGGCGGCGGAGAGGCTGGGGCAGGCGTGGACAAGAGTCCTAAGTCCAGAACGTGGCACCAGTGGAAACTCCAGAGGGTCTGGGGGGAGAACCGGCAGCCAATCCCCTCGTTCTCACCCTGCACTCGGCAAACGTGCCGCCAACACCAGCTCTGTCACTTTTCAGGGGGAGCTACGTGACACGTGTGCCAGGCAGTGCGGGGGTCTATCCTCTGTCCTGACCACAGCAGCTGGGCACACGGGAGCCCCTTCCTCCAGGGATGGCAGGGACTGGAAGTGGGCCCCCTTGGCCCGGGTTCCTCCCTGTCTCCGTGGAGGGAGGACGCAAGAGAGTCACTTTTCCAGGGTCCCTGGCTAGACAATGCGTCCTTCCAAGGTCTGGATGACGCGAGGGAAGGGAAGGAGGCAAGAGGGAACACTCTCACGGGGGCCAAATCAGGCCTGGCATTCTCAGGGGCCCCAGACAGGCCTGAGACCACAGAGCGGGAAGCGGGGCAGGAGCGCTCACCGGGAACCTGCCAACGCTCCTCTGCAGACAGCGCGTGCGCCGCTCACGGAGACGACTGCAGGCCGGGAGGGATGTTTTTAACCAAAAAAACCAGGACTCTGAGACTGGCATGCTTAGGAGACCTGTGATGGGGTGGGATTGGGAGGCAAGACCGCGTGGTCTCTGAGCCCGGTTTCGCCTCCCAAAGAGGACCATCGCGGAGGCGAAGGCGCCAGAGCCCACGTGTGCAGACAGGCTGCAGAGCCACAGGGTCTGGGCTGCTTCTTCCCCAGACATCCCCCAGGCCCCACCAGCGATGGCTTGGAGCACCTCAGGGGGCCACCGTGTCACCTCCCACAGCCGAGGACCCAGCTCCAGGCATCACCTCCTGGACCTCCAGAGTCCAAGAGAAACTCAGGGACATCGGTGCCAAACATCAGCCTCCCAGGACTCCAAGTCCCAGGCAGGCTCTGGCCTCCGGAGAGGGGTGCACAGCCAGGGTAGCTCGCGGCCCATTGATCCACTCAAGAGCCACCATCCCGGGGACCTCCAGGCCATCCCAGCCTTCACGGTCAGGACTCTGTGCTCCCTGCAAACTCTATTGAGTGTTTACCGTACACCCAGACTTTATGCATTATTTTATTCAATTCTCCTGACAACACTATGAGGTAGGTATATTATTCCTATTTTATTATTCTATTTTATTTTTATTTTGTACTGAGGCAACTGAGGCCCAGAGATGTAAAACAAGCCAATAAGTAAGACAGAGAACAGCAGAGTCCAGGTCTGTCTCATTCCAAATCTGTGCTCCTGACCACTCGGCCACGATTAAGCAATATGTAGATCCCGTAAAGATATACCATACATGTCATGTGCATGCACACGTATATACACGTATCATATAAATATGTGCATGTATATATACCACATGTTCATGAATATACATATACTTTATATATACACACACATATTACATAAAATAAACAAACAGCTAGCTTTTCATTTATTTACACACATTTGTTTCTCTTGGGATTCAGTTTAGACACCGGGATGATATTATATTGTTTAAACAGCTTGAGCATTTTAACTCAAATTATTTTTATAACGATGTTACTTAAATAAGCATAAATATAAAGCTAGGTATAAACTGCTTATGATTATAGCTCTTATGTGAGTATAGAAACAAAATAAATTTAGAACTCAAATACAAGCAAAACTATAAACCTAATAAAATTCAAATTAACATCACAAAGGTGACTGCCGGTGCTGTTGGCTGAAACCAAGCAGCCCGTATTGGGTGAGAAGGATGCATCCGTGTGTTGTTCTACGTTCGATAAATCAGCCTGGCTCTTTCACTGTTGAGCATGATGGGCCAGCAGTTAATTCACCATTATCATTGTCTTTGCTTTCCTTTTTCACAAAGAATCCATTTTTAACCACGGATCTGTTATTTTTATGGACCCATCAATTCAAACAGGGCAACACAAAATTTATTACTGAAAAAAGAAGAAATCCGTAAATACAGTTTAACTTGAAATCCTCCAGGGAACGTTGGTTCTTGCTTAGCTGAGCCAAGTAGGTCCAGGCGAGACGTGTGGGCTCCAGGAACCTGTCCTAAGAGACGGGGACAGTGATTTTCAGTCCACGGGGCTCTGTGGGGCCCTCGACCTCCCAGCCTTTTCCTTCCTCTGTGCTCTTCTCAGGCCACAGTGACGTCTCGTCACCTTTGCTGGGCGAGAACAACATGGAAAACGAACGCAAGTGCAGGAAGCTGTTCGGCGTGCAGCTCCGTCCTGATGACACAGACATCCCGGTTGTTGTTCTAGGTTACGAGTGATTGACAACATGTTGTTTATAAAGGGCTCAAAGAACTTTGGAGTCCCCCGGGGTCCCTCTGCAGACCCTCCTCCCGCGCACGCCTGAGTCTGAGAAGCTCTGCTTTGGCTGGGGCTGTACAGATCCCAGAGCTTGCTCCAGACCCCCAACAGGCATCCGGGGAGCAAAGGAGAACACTGAAGTTCAGCCACAGAGGCATCCCGCGGGCCACTTGTTATGCACGCGTTCCTCTGATAACAGTACAGCTCCAGTTAAAAATACAAGGCGAGGTTCCATGGCGCGTTGCACCTCGGCTGTGGCTCTGCCGTCTGCTGCTGCAGTGGCGTCAGGATGCCACGGTGGGAAACGCTCAGTCCGGCGAGGAGACTGTGGGCTCCAGTACCCCGTCCAGGGAAATGGCTCACCGCTGTCACCTCCTGGTCAATCAGAAGGGGGTGCATGGTCTGCTCCGGCTTCCACAGACGCCACAGACCGGGCGTCTTTGACAACGGAATGTGTCTTCTCCCAATTCTGGAGAACAGACGTCCGAGACGAGGCGTCCGAGACGAGGCGTCCGCGGGGCTGGTTCCTCCCAGGCTTCTGTCCTCGGCTTGTGCACGCAGTCTCCTCCCTGCGTCCTCACGGGGTCATCCCTCTGTGTGTGTCTGTGTCCTGATCTCCTCTTCTTATACAGACACCACTTTTAGGGTTAGGGCCACCCTAATGACCTCGTTTTAGTGCAATGACCTCTTTAAAGACCCTGTTTCCAAACACAGTCATACACTGAAGTACTGGGGGGTCAGAACTTCAACATAGGAATTTGGGGGAGACCAATTCAGTTCATAACGGCGGTGACGCGGCCTCATTACATATGCCTGACACCTGCTGACAGCTCCCCGCAGCCGGCCTCACGGGGTCTCCTCCAGGAGGGGATGGCCACGCTAACACGTGACTTGAAACGGGGTGACTGGAAGTGAAGTCAGGCTGTCCGAGAGGGCCGGAGCCGCCAGAGCGAATCCGAACCTCCCCGCACAGAGCCCATTAGTAGTCTGAGCACACAGAAAGGAAATCTAAGCTTTCCTCTAATTACTGCAGGTTAATTAGTTCTCCTCACCATGTTAGGGAAGAAGAGCCACTTGAGCACAACATAAATCACTGAAATCCACTCTCTACCTGGCGCCAGCTGCTGGGAGTGGGGCTCTCTGAGAGGGAGGCGTGGCGGAGGCTCCTGCTCCCCTGCCGGCCACTGGAATCTGAGTGTGACGGGCCATCGGGACACTGCCTGGCACAGTTCTGACAACGCTCAACACATGGGAGAAAACCCAGGAGGAAGTAGCCATGGCCCCGAGAGGAGGCCACGGGGTTTAAACGCATTCCCAAGGCAGAGTCGCCAAGGCTGGGTCAGACCCTCCAGGAACACAGGGAGGAGAAGTTCACCGCCGTCACCTCATGCCCCTTCCCCACGTCTGATCCCCGAGGGGAGGAGGCCCACCCGTCCATCAGACCTGTCTGCCACACCTGCTCACCAGGAAGCACAGGCCGGCGACGGAGTCCTGGTCTGCAGCAGCCAGGGTCTCCGTGTCAGCTTATGTCACCGTCCCCTGACCCTGTTATTCTGGGGGAGCTCGGGGGTTTCACTGCTCCCCACGGTACACCGGCTGGGCTGGTGGGAGGGCAGGGGGAGGGAGTGGGCCTTGTCTCACTGCCACAGACTCAGTGTTCTGACCAGTGTTTAGCGGACGTTCCTGCGCAAATGTTTCTCCACTTGCTGTGCACTGAGGACGACTTTCCAGAGGGCTTGTTTGTTTGTTTGTTTGTCTATAGTTTTGGCCAGTTTTGCTTGTTTTGCTAAAGGGCAGGTCCCTGCCACCCCAGTCTGCTCTCTGGGAGTGGAACTCTCACAGCCACCTATTAAGACGTGAGGCCACTGGCTTTCTGTAACGGTGTCACAGCTGAGCTGAAGGGTAACAAAAAGACACGCAAAGAGTGAGGGTGTGAGCACAGCCAGCTGCAGAGATCGCCTGTGACAAGACCCTAAAGGTAACAGAGACGATGGCCTGAAAAGGGGTAAAATGTTTTCTGTCTCTTCAAAACCCCCTCACCCTGTTCGAGAACTAAAACCTACATCCCTGCCCCAGGCCAGCAGTCGGGAGGGGCAGGAGTGTGTCCTTTGTTCTTTGTGCCACAGGAGATGGCTCAAGGGAATTGTCCAGGTGGAGGTCACGAGGTTGTCCTAGCTAAAGATGGCATGGAGCAGAACCTTTAAAAGTTCTGTACGTCTGCTCAGAAGCAGGACGTTGGTACTCTGAGACGGCAGTCTGCCAACCTCCTCATTTGCCGGCAAATTAATGAATTCCTCTTTCCTTCTCCTCAAACCTCTTGTCCTCATTCTTCCGATGTGGCCTTGGGGACAAGTGCTGAGCTTTCGGTAACATAAAGTAGAACAGAACCGGTGCAGGGAACAACAGGACATGAGTGCGGTGGCTTCTGGTCAAGCCTGGTGGATAAACATGCATATATATTTATCACTGCCCCACCCCCACCCCACCAAAATTACAGCAAAGGGGAAAAAGAAGCATAAACACATAAGGATGAAGAAATCCAATGAGGATGAGGAGCTGGAATGGGTGGACAGTTTGGAAGAGGAAGAGCAGACAGTCAGAGCACAATGCACTTAGCCGACTGGAGTGCCGAGGTTCGTGCCAGCACAAGAAAAGGGAGGCACCAGGAGGAGCCCCAGCTGGTTTCAGAGACCCCCCAGGAAAGCTCTGAGATCCCACGTACCAGGTGATTCTAAGGCACGAGTGAAAATAGAAAATAAAGCTGGAAACAAAGGATGGTTTGCACAGGAGCAGTTCTGCACCAAGAGGCCTCCGCCATGTGCAATCGAGGGACTGACCTTCTCCCGCCCCCGCTACGGTGGAACCGCGTGTTCTGGTGGGGTCTGCACATCCGAGAACAGGGATCAGACACTGAGCTAGAAATAGGGCAAGTCTGCGTGCGGGACAGGGAGGGGCCTGCACCACCTCTCTCTGCCCACGGCTGCCGAAGATCAAACAGCAGCCCCAGACGTCGGATGCTGCACCTGGTGCCTGCCGCGCCCACCACGCCACCTGCCTTGCCAGCCTGCGGGAACCCGCCTGGAACCAGCCCGCCATGCACACAGATCTTCCAGGACGAGTGGGGTACTTTTATCTTGTGTTTTTATTTCTGTTTTGCACCTCACTCTTAAATACAACCTCAAAAATGTTTTCATTTTTTCATTTTTCATTTCATTTTTTCCTTACATGTAACCTGAAGGAAACATGAAGGTCAGAGAGCAACACCAGCAAGCACAGGGGAGGAACTCGGAGGGGACAGAAATTATGCGCAGAGCAGGCAAAAGCTTCCTGTGCATAAAATCGATGACATCCTAGATATACGGGAATATAGCGTATCTTTAAAAGGAGGACAGAATGTTCTTTTTAAAAAGGAGCATATTCAGAGAATAAGGAAAAGCTTTTAGAAATTAAAAATATACTAGTGGAGATTAAAATTTTAATAGAAGGTTAGGGAGATAAAGTTGAAGAAATTTCCTACACGTAGAGCAGAAGTACAAAGAGGGAGAAAATGGTCGAGAAGACAATTAGAGGCTCAATCCGTGTCAGCAGAAGGTCTAGGAAGGGAACACAAAACATCAAGGGGAAGGAAGTTTTCCAGAAAGGACTTGAGTTTCTAAGCTGAAAGGCCTACTGAGCACCGAGACAAATAAGTGAAAAAGATCCTCTCGGGGCAAATGGTGACAGAATCTCAGAACGCTGGGGATTAAGAGATGAAATTAAAAGCTTCCGCTAGAAGGCCGGTTGCCCCAACATAAGGAAGTACAATGGTGCTGGGTTTCTCAGAGGAGTCTGGAAGAGCACCTTCAAAGACCAGAAGGAAATCTCTGGCCCAGATCATACCCAGCCGAGCTGTGAGTAAAATGCGAGGGTGGGATGTCAGTATTTCAGACTTGAGAGATCTCAAAATACTTAGCTCCCACGGAGTGCCCCCAAACTGCGTGTGAATCACGGGAGAGAAGGCGAGGTTTCCAGGGGAGGGGAGGGTATGACCAGGATGACAATGTCTGTGTGGCCCATCCGGAGAGTACTATGTCCACCGTGGGGGAGGAGGAAGGGGAAGTCAGGAGTAAGGTTGCCCAGAAAAGTAAAACGGAACTGTCAGACAACCTGAGATTATGGACCCACGTGAGAGTCGCATTCTCCCTGTGCCTGACAGTTGGGACAAGTTCACGGTAGGTGCGTGCCAACCTCGCGAGTGGGAGTCCTGAGACTGACTCATTCTGGGGAAAACACGAAGTTGATCGGGAAAGGAAATGTAATCACAGAACTACTTTGTGGCTCAGCTGTGAATAATAATTACATAATTATGTAAATGCTGAATATTGATCTAACCACAAATTACGCCACGGGGAGGGTGGGGACGGGGCGCCATGTGTGTGTTTCCAGTGGCTGTGGTTTTGCAGGGCATGGGAGCACAGCACTGGGAGAATTCTCGTCCCCCGAGGGGAATCCGTGCAGAAGTGACTGACATTCAAAAGACAGAGCAGGAGATGCACTTTTTTGTAAACATGAAGGTCAGAGTAGAAGCAACAGCACAGAGCACGGAGGGGACTTCCTCAGGGGGCTGGTCCCCAGGAAACAGATGCCAAATGTAGGGAGCAGGGAGCAAGGGCCAGCCAGCTTTATTCCAACCCAAGTACAACTATGAGGCCTTTAAAAAATGTCTTAAAAAATGGACTATACCAAAGAAACAGCAATCGTGGCCGGAGCATTGTTAAGTTGGCAGGAGGGGGTGTGGGGTGGGGGGCCCAGGCTCAGATCGCTCTGGGGTCCATGTTGGGGGGCTCGCCCTGCCTGCTGAGAGAGGGCAGGTGGGAGGCTGCAGGCTGCCTGGGAGTTTGTTCTCCAGGAGAGAGGGGATGGACTCGGATAAGGTTCGAGGAGGTGGAGGGCAGCTTCGGTGTGTTTTGGAGTGGCGTCTCCTGCTAATTAAGCGGATGCTGGAGCGTGACTGGGAAGGAGGACGCTGCTGACACGGAGATTTTCATCCCGAGCAGCTGCGCGCCCTTCGCTGACGGTGGACGACTCCTAGGGAACGGTGTCTATAGAAACTCAAGAATTCAGCTTCACACATGGCCTAAGGGTCCCTGGGCTGCCCTAACAAAGTAGCACAAACTGGGTGGTTTAAGACAACAGCAATGTATCTTCTCATGGTTCTGGAGGCCAGAAGTCAAGAATCAGGGTGTGGGCAGGGCCACAGGTCCCCCGGGGGCTCTAAAGGAGAGTCCTTTCCAGCCCCTCCAGCTCCTGGGGGTGGTGGTCACCCTCGTCGCCACCTCCAGCCCCACTGGGTCTCCTCCCTGTGTGTCTCACAGCAAGAGTTCCAACTTCTTGCAAGAACAGGGGTTGGATTGGATTTAGGGCCTACCCAAATGACCTCCTCTTACCCGATTATATCTACAGAGACCCTATTTCCAATTAAGGTCACACGCATATGTCCAGAGATTGGGACTTAAACATATCTTTTTGGGTGACACAACTCGACCCGTAAACCGACATGAATCACGGTGCAATGAGTTTGGCAAACGCCGTCTCCTATGTTCTGCTCCTGGAGGCTCGCAAAGCTCCCTGGGCTGAGAAGGTCTTAATCCTGCTTCATTTTGTTTTCTCCAGAGACCCCCAAATGTGTCTGACAGCTCAGTCCTTCCTCCCGTGACACCCCTGCTAACTCCCAGGAGGGGCCAACGCCCCCGACATGCAGTGCTGTGAAATCACTCTGGATAACTCTGAATCGGAGCCACTGACGCTGTGGGACACAAGGAAGAAGGAGCCTGGAGGGGGATGGGCGGCGCTTGGAACAAGAGAGAGCAGGAATGTGGACATTTAGGCACAGGTGTGCCAGGGCCCCGGTCCCACTCCCCAGCCAAGAGCCGAGCACCTTTTCCTCTGCTCTCTCTGTCTTTGCCAGAGAAGCTCTGGAACCAAAGGCTTTTGGTTTTGGTCGACCATCCCGCCATGGGTGGTTGGGATTTTCACCGATAATCCAACCCTGCTGGGAAACCAGCAAGCCCCTAAGGAGAATGCACAAGCCCGAAGCCAGATGCCCTGATCTGGCTCAGTGGTGCTCCTCAGATGGGGTCTTTAATCACCTGACACCAGCCCATGGGGCCTGGAAGAAGGGGAAACGTTTCTGATGGAGTTTCCTCATGTGTCAGGCCATCCGTCATTCCTCTTTGCTGTGACCTCAGCTCCGATGCTCTCTGGAGCCCGTTTCTGCAGACACACAGATCAGCGACGAAGCAGCACCCCCAGCGCTGGCTCCTTGGAAGATTCGAAGGAGCCTCAGGAGAAGGGCTATGAAGCCAAAGAATGACCCATTTACTTAATAAGATGGCTACTTAGAGAGAGGTCTCTGTTTAATGCATCTTCTCCAGACGCATTGCACTCCGTCGTTGCAGAACGGATTAGTGCTTCATGGAGATTCCACAGGTTACCCGGGGACAGGCTACAGGGAAAGGGTGAAGGACGGCCGGCTTCTTCTGGCCTGGGTCCGCACCATCAGCTGAGCTGCCTGGGGTCCTTCTGCAGCCACGGGCAGGACGGACGTGGAAGGAGCGTCAGCAATGCTCAGAGGATGTGGCCGGTCATTCCTTGAAATGAGGCTGCAAGCCTTCTAAACCAATTAAAAAAAAAAAAAAGTTTGGTGTACTTTTTGACAAAAGCCATTCTCACTGGAGTTAGGTGATGAACCAGAGATGCTGGCGTGGATGCAGAAAGACAGGAACACTCATACGCTGCTGGTGGAACGGCAAACTGGTGCAACCTCTGTGGAAAGTAGTGTGGAGATACCTCAAAGAACTAAACATAGAACTACCGTGTGATCCAGCAATCCCACTACTGGGCATCTACCCAAAGGAAAAGAAGACTTTTTACAAAAAGGACACTTGCACTTGAATGTTTATAGTGGCACAATTCACAATCACGACTGTGTGGAATCAACCCAAGTGCCCATCAATCCGTGAGTGGACTAATAAAATGAGGTTTATGTACACCATGGAGTACTACTCGGCCATGAAGAAATGGTGAACTGGTTTCTTTTTAACAACCTGGGTGAAACTGGAGACCATTCTTCTAAGTGAAGTATGGCAAGAATGGAAAAGCAAACACCACATGTGCTCCATACTAAATTGGACCCAATCGATCAACACGTATGTGCACATGTGGAGGTAACACTCGAGGGCAATCAAGCAGGTGGGAGGGCGGGAGGGGACGGGCAAACGTGCACCTGACAGGTACAACACACGCCACCTGGTGAGGGGCACGCTCACGACTCTGACTCAAACTGTGCAAAGGCAAATCATGTAACCAAGATCTGTGTCCCCCTGTAAAATTCTGAAGTTAAAAAAAAGAAATCATTTAAAAAAATAAAAAATAAACATTGATTGATTCTTAAAAAAATAAATAAACAAAAAGTTAGGTGTAACATGGTGGAACAATACCTTCTTCTCCATATTTTCTTCTTCAGCTCTTTCCCGGGAACTTTCTAGTTATTTCCAGCGTCAACACCTTTCAGACATAGTCTCCCAGTAGAAGTTATTTCTTTATTACCTGCTATTTCAGATATTTTTACATTCTCCCCTGCTTTGTCTGAAAGATAGGAAATGGTTTTTGTTGGGTTTTCTGTTTTTTTTTTTTTTTAACCTTTCTTTTCATAATGTAGCTTTTGTCTGTGACTCTTATCTTGTGGTCAAAAAGGCCGATAAATGAACGAAGAGTATTTCTTCCCAAAGAAAAGGAAATTAAAATGCACTGCAGACTGGAAGAACAGTGTGTACCGTCTGGAGTCCCAGCCCGGCAGGAGGAGGACGTGGTGGCATTTCCAGCCAGCACGAGCATGAGGTCCTTGCTGTCCCGGCCCACAGGGGGCTGGGCAGTTGTGCCCAAATGCTCGTGGAAACCCCACCCCCACCCCCACCCCCTCAGCACACAACTGTGTTCACAAAGAGCTCTGTCCCCAGCTGCCACCCAGCAGGCACAAATCCTGTGTAACAGCTCCTGAACTTACTGGCAATTGAATAAAAGGCCACTATTTTAGGAAATGTCAGTATTTCTCAAAAAAATAAATAAAAGCCCCTATTGTGAGCAGCTCTGATTTCAGGCAATCTGCCCGGCAAGCCAGAGTCACAGGACACACTCGGCTTGCTTGGTAACGACCCAGGCGGACGCACCCGGAATTCTGAGCTGGCCAAAATGGGTGCTGGGAGAGCCCCGTGCCCAGCGAGGGAAGCTGGTTCGGCTGTGCCAGTACAAGCTTCCCCAGCCGCTAGCTCCACAGACGCTCTGGTGGGGACAGCCTTAGAGGTTCAGTGGCTCTGCACTAAGGAGGGACCCTAGATTTCTCTCTGCTGCCATCCCAGCGTTGAGAACGTGGGGATGTGGCGGGTGGTCTCGTCTGCTGGGGCAGGGATAGCTTTGGGCTCCCCGTCCAGGGTTATAGTCTCCCGGCTTCTGCCAGGTGCAACCAATCCGGCCTGAAGACCCAGCTGGAACCCAAGCCCCCAGCCTAAGGTCAGGACAGACTGACAGCCCTGGAAGCCCCTCCTTTGGGTGGGTTGAGGCACCCCCAACTGCTGGTGGGTCCCCCACGACCACAGACCTGCCTCCCCACTGTGCACCGGCTAGCCGTCCCAGCCAAAGACATGCTCGTCCCCACAAATCCCCAGGGAATGAGTGAGACTGTGTTACCCTGTGGGGGCCATGGGGTCAGTTGGACATTAACAAGCATCTGGGAAAGGTAATTGTCTGAAATCAGGAAAGAACCCCAGATTTCAGAGGTCAAAACCTTTGCAAACCCGACTATATTTTCCAAAATCACAATTCAACATTTTGGTGCTGTCTCCCCCAAGTATATCAGTGACTCTGGAAAATGCATTTTGGGCCCCCAGTTGTGGATCTCTGATTGTGTGCTAATGTTGTTGGTTTAATGATGTGATAGAGTCTTTGAAATTGGCATTGCCCCAGAGAAGTTGGGGTTCAGAGCCACAGAGCGATGGTTCCCACCCTCACTTGCCCAGACACTTTCATCGTAGAAGCATTTGCAGTGGGTTCATCTGCTCACATCTTGAATCTGCAGGAATCAGACATATGGGGGTGTCTTGGCTTAATCAGACACCAACCATCTGAGGGTGGGCAACTGCCCAGAGGAGTGACTATGTGAGTAGCAGGAGAAAGCTTATTTGCCTCTTTGGCTGTGGCGATTGTGCTGAGCTCAGGCATCTGCAGACAGCTGGAAGCAAACGTTTCCCTCCCTGGACGGGAAGGCCCTGGAAGCATCTTGCAGGGCTGCTGTGGCCATCGGCAGGATCTGCCTCATATTGGGGGTGGGAGGGGTTGGCTAAGTCTGGGGTCTCAAGCCTTTCTCCACCTTCAAGGCAAACGACAGACATCTAATTACAGAAGCACCCTCTGGACTGGGCAGCCTCAAATTTAGGGCAGGGAGGGACTGCGTCCAGAGGCAGGGTCCTGCATAGGCACGGAGGAGGGATGTGGCGAGAGTGGGTCAGGTTCCCTTGGGGAGCGAGCGGGTGGCACCTGCCTCCCAGTTCCGCTGCACAGGGCTCAGGGGAGCAGCCGTGATGGAACCTGGCCTGATGCTGCCTCTTTGCTAGGAAACATTGCTCTGAGCTGCATTTAGCAGTGGACCACTGTGCAGGGACAAAGAACACGCCAGACACATCAGTTTAATCGTGTCTCCTTCGCTGGTCACAGGGAAGAAGCCCCTGATAAGCTGATAATCCTGATGGTGACTCCCTGTGTCCTCAGTGGGGACACCTTCCCCCAGGGAGGTCAGACACCTCAGTTCTCGTGTTTCTTCCCCTTGGGGTATGGGAGGGGGACATCCTCAGCCCTCTTCCAGGGGAGGCAGTGGAGCCAGGCAAGGGTAATGGGCCTCTCTTGGTCTCCGGGGTCTAGAGGGAGAGTAGGGCACCCCTGCTGTGAACCCGCCATGTACACCCACCCCCGGCCCCCTCACCGTCCTTGAGGGCTGTGACCAAAGCCCTGGAGCCCAGGGAGAATGTGGCTAAGGGGTATGTACCTTTCTTACAGGATGGCCACTTTCAATGTCCTCACAAGCACAGTCTGCACACACAGCATGCAAACACAGGTACACCCCACCCACATGTGTGTGCACAGTCCCACATGCATGTACTCATAGCCTGCACATACACAAAAATGCACACATGTGCATGCACCCACATGCGTGCACACATAGGTACATGCTCGTGCACACAACTATGTGTGGACACACATAAATACACCTGCAGACACCCACATGTGTGCACACAGAGAGACATGTAAGCACACACAGAGTCCAGCTGCTTCTGCCCTGGTACATGTCTGGCGAGTTTCTTTGTATCTGTTCTTCTGTGTTTTCTTCTTTAAAATGGCAACAACCAGGCTGAGTGCCTCAAAGGATTGCTGTAAGGATAAGACACACTGGGGCTCCTGGAGCCCTGAAACAGTCACTGGCACAGTGGGTGCTCGAGAAACGCCAGTAGAGCCAGTTCCCACGCAGAGGGAGGAGGTGTCCCCAGAGGTTCCCAGCTTTTCGAAGATGCTGGGTCCCCACCTGCTACCTCCCTCTGTTCCACCCTCTCCATTGGCCTCAGGGACACGGGTGCAAGAATGAGCCTGAACTTCAGGGAGATGGATGGACCCTCCTCGGAGAGGCCGGGAGCCCTGCAAATCCCAGGCCAGAGGCTCCTCCGTCCTCCCCAATTCTGCAAGGGACAGGGCCACTCCGTCACAGACCAGCACTCTCAGAAAATATCCCTTAAAATGTTAATTACTAGGTAAATGAGATACAAATAGGCATGCGAAAGATACCCCCAATTTTAAAAAATTATTACTGGATCCAAAGGAAATAAAATAGCTGTCAAACAGCCATAAAGGTTTCTAGGTGGCTCCTGTCAACTTCTGTGCTCAGGCGGTCAGAGGCGGGTCACAGGTGGCTCCCAGAAGGCCGCGGCCTCGCCATGCAGCGCGTGGGATTTTCTTCCACAGAGAGGAGAAAGACTGGCGGGAGGAGGTGGGTTGAGAAGGCTGCTGGGTAGGACAGTGGGTCAGAGGACGCTGGACTCTGGGCCCAGCCCGTTCGGGGTCAGGGGGACTCCGTCTGTAGGGTCAGGCTGGGAGTGGGCCTGGGGCGGGAGGGAAGCTGAACTCCTAACCACAAATGGCCAACATGCTTTTCTTCCTGAAGGTCAGTCCAGACAACCCGTTCCACTAAGCACCGACGAGGCAAAAACTGGGTATTTGGATGGGCTTTTGGCCTCCTCCCAGGCAAACAAGGGGGCTTCATGAGTCTCATCTAAGTCTTTGCTGTTTCTGGGAGCACAGGGGCTGGGGTTTCTCACCTGCCACCGCTTTCCAGGCTAGCGGGGCTCACGTAACATTCGACATTGCCAGGTCTGAGTCCCTCCCATCCAGGTTCAAATCACAGCACTGGTTCCTACCAGAGACGTGCTCCAGAGCAGGGCACGTGGTTCTCTAGTTGTAGATGCCTAAAATCTTGCGAGGCTTTCCAGAGAGTTCGATGAGACAGTATATGTAAATCACACCTGCTGCGGAAGTCCTCGCCGGCAAAGGTGCTGTTATTGCACCTCCAACTAGGTAACCAGGAAGCCTGGTGGGAAGCTATGGGGTAAAACGAAGGTGTATTCGTGAAAGGAGCATTTGCATCCGTGTGTATTTTTTTTTTTGCAGAAGTCTTCCGGTGCCCCCAAAATCCCGTAGCATAAGGGAGATAGGTTGGCCAGTGGCCCTACAGCAAAAGCACAGAAAGGATGTGATCAGAGCTGCAGCAGCAGGGTCATGAGAGAGGACGCTGGTCGGCAGGGACTCTGAGAGAAAGGAGCCATGAGGCAGTCCTGGGGCATGTCCCCAGCATCACTCAGAGGACCAGCAGCCTCCCCTTTCTGAAGGCCAAAAAAAGGCAGCATCTTCCTACCCTGCATCCAGAGAGCACCGTACCCTCTGCTGCCCCTGCGCCCATCCTGGATTGCCGGGTCTCCCTGCTGCACCTGGGGTGTGTTGATCTTGCTGCCAGCATCAGTTCCCTGGAACAGGAGCACCCTGGGGTGAGACCGCTCAGCAGACCCTGACTGTGACCTGACTCTCCTTGTATTTGACCATGGAGCTGGGGGAGCTGTTGAGCTTCCTGTACAGACATTGCCAGGTGAGTGCCTAGGAATGGCCTCATTTTAATTGTACAGTTTGGGTTCACACGCCTTGTCAGTCTCTTGGTCTTGATCAATCCCTGGGCAAAGAAAAGGAGAAAGAGAGAGAAGAGGAAGGGAAAGAGAGAGAGGGAAAAGGGGAAGAAGGAAGGGAGGAGGGAGGCGGGAGGGAGGGAGGAGAGAAGAGATGAGCAGATGCAGGAATGGAGGGAGGGAGAGACACAGGGCAGGGAGGGAGGGAAGAAGGGAGGGAAACTTGGCCCTGGCTCTTCCCTGGAAATTCATCCCCTGTGGATGCTTCCAGAACACACCGTGCCAATCATCTTGTGCTTGTTGCCTGGTGGCCCCAGTGGAGACAAAGTTCCTTACGAATAGTGAAGCAAATCTGGTTCCAAATAGACAAGCAATAAACTTTAAGCAGAGATGAGCACCCCATCCCTGAGATGCATTTCCCAGTATCCTGTCACTACCCAGAACAGGCCTGCCAGGTCCCCATGGAAGCTGCTGACTGTGTCACCAGCCGTCACATGCTCCTGATAGCACCTCACTGAGCAGGAGACGCCTCCTGTATGCACAGCCCCAGTGCTGCGGAACACATCCTCTGCAATCATAAGTATATAATATTAATTGACATGGAGCCATTTCTTATTTCTTGCTAATTGAAAATTGCTGATTTTCCTTGTGCAAATGGCTCTTCATGTCAATTGCCAAATGCGGTGTGCACCGTTTTTAATAAACCACTCTCTGCAGCTTCCTCTTAAATCTATTGATAGTTGACTGGTTCATCTTGTCACACTTACAGTAAATAATGACCAAGATCTCTCAAAAGAATATTTCATTTTTTATTCCAAGGACGGTGGCAGGGGACTTGGGGAAGGGCTTGGTTTGTGCACCGTTGACCTCCTTGGCTGGGGGAGGTGCAGCAGGTGGTGGTGGTGGGGGTTGCCCTTGCCCTTCAGTTCCCAGGACCCACCCACGCACACCTGGCTGCACCTTGGCCTCTGATTTTGCTTTGTCTTATGGCAGAGACACTTGTAAACGTGTTCCTGACTCTCTAACTTAGACTGTGACTCTGTCTCCCTAGCGTTCCCAGGGTATACACTTCAAATGCTGTGCATACCTGCTCTCACCATTACTAGATTTAATCGGATAATCAAGTGAGTCCAGTACTAGATTATATTCTGCCTGAGACAAGGAGCTATGTGCTCCCCACTGATGCCAGGATTGAGCTTTAAACCCCGAGGATGTATTCAGTCAATGGGTATGTAGTGGTCAGCTAAGCTGCGTAACAAACTAGCTTAAAACAGGGATGAATTTAGCTCACGAGTCTATAGGTCAGCTGGGACATTCTTTCAATCTGGACAGGGCTCAGATACTCTCAGTGGATCTCTCTCACACACTTGTGGTCGGAGGTGGATCAAGGAGATGCTAATCAAGAATGGTCCCACCTGGATGGTTCTCCTCCCAGTGGCCTCATGTGTCCTGGCAGCTTAGCCCAGGATTGTTCTCATGATGGCAGGTTTGCATTTCCTCAGCCCCCCTTGCAATATCTCCCACTGACCAGTTTTCAGTTGCTGTGTGGCCCAGGTGCCACCAGGCTCTTCCACGTCCCTTGCTGTGGAGAAGGACGATGAGCAGCAGAGTGTGCAACACCCATACCAAGGGTGGGGAGCCCCATGGAGCGTCCTGCACACAGAGCCCAGGGCACCCCAGCTCCGCCCGCCATGACCAGCCCATCTCATGAGCTCTGGGCTCCCTCGCGGGCTCTGCACTGCCCTGAAAGCCTCAGGTCACATGCAGACAAGGGATGTGGCAGACAGCAACTATGCCGTGTGCACACACGCGTGTGCATGGCTATGCTTGAGCTCACTAAAAAATTTCCACATACAGCCACTATGTGCTAAACCAAAAACAAAGGATTTTGCAGAGGTATTGGTAGTCCATTTTTAGTGTCCAGATAATTCAAAGTGTGCGAGGAGCCTGTGGGGTTGGGCTGCAAAGGGACCTGGCTTAGCTGATAAGACACCCGAAATTTAGGACTTACTGCACCGCCAGTGTGCACTGTGGCTTTGGTTCAATCCCTCAACTTCTCTATGTCTCAGTTACAGTTTTTATTTAAGTGGGAATTCTTGTGCTACTCTGGCAGGGTTGCCATGGTGACCAGAACAGTACAAACACAAATATAAGTGAAAAGAACACACAGTCATCTAACTATAGGCCGTTATCATTGCTCTTACTGTTTGTGCTGTAAACCTACAAGAAATGCTCTTGGTCCAAATTTCCAGGCAGGCTCGGACATTAGCCCCCGACCTTGCAGAGAGGCACTCCACTCCACATTACTCTGGAGCGTGAGCAAAGGTGCACGTCATACCCGTTCACTTGCCTTCATTCATTCAACCATCATTACTAAGCACCTACTATGTGCCCAGCACTGTCATAAGCACTAGGGACCAGGTCATTTGAAAAAAGTACAAAGTGCCTATACCCATGGAACTTGCATTTGAGTGGAGAATATGAAAAATTAAGCAATGGTTCCAGAGACTCCTAAGTATTTTGAAAGAATCACAGAAGGTGGAATAATAGGGAAACCGGTTGGATGCCCTCCCTGGTGTAGGTAGGATGCTCCTGGAAGCCCTCTCCAAAGAGGTGACAATTAAGGTTGGTCCCAAAGGATGAGAAAGAGTGGAAACTCAGGCTGAGAGATGCAAAGCCCCTGCCCTGGGCCGCACGGCTGGCTGGCAATGGATAGCCGTCAGACGTCCATGTCCCTGTTCCCACGGCCTTCCTTTCCCTTCCCCTCTGGGACTCCGGCTGCAGGCGCAGCTACTCTGAGGCATGAAAGCCCCTCCAGTTTCCCATCCCTCCACCCTGGAAATGAGGCTCCATCCATTTGGTTACAATCTAGTGACTTTGGCCATCGGTCCTCTGTTCCTTGAAGTCATCATGACAGCGTTAACAAGAACGTTCACAACACCCCACACTCTCTTTGTCCCCTTCCCCGAGCATGAGCACAGAGCCCAGGGCCACAGAGAAGATGACATGTGCCCCCCTGCCATTGAGTGGATGGCACCCAAAGGTGCACCGGGTCGTAGGCATTAGCTGGGCTTCTGAGGTGCTTCATAAACCCATGCTCTGGTCAGAATCACCCGTTCGGTGAGTTGGTCTTTAAACACCTGTAGAAGCTGCGACTCTGACTCCTTTCCTCCTGAGCCCTAGGCTGTTTGCTGAAGGGCTGCGAGTGTGCGTGGAAGCACAGTGTCCTGTTCCGAGGAGGCTCGTGACATGTCAGCCAGGGGGAAAGAGGCACGGCCAAGCTGGGACAACCTAACGTGAACTCGAATAATCTCTCTGATGAGAGTATTAGGCAAAACTTTAAGGAAAATTTAGCATGATTTAAATATCTCCCACTCATTAGCAATAATTTAGGATGCATTTCCTTTTCTCACCTCAAACTTGAAGTTTTATTTTAATAGCTTTGTGATTTTGGACCAGATCATTACAATTAATGATATCCCGAACGTTCTAGTGTGCCTGGTAGAGTCTGATCGGTGTTTTTCCCTTTATAGATCATCAGTAATAGAACACATTAATGGCCCTAATAGGAGGGTATTTGCTCTCCCTCTGCTAATGAATAATTTCCATGTCCAGATATGGAGCCCCCCAAAGAAAGAGGAAGCATATTTCATCAGGCATGTCAATGCCAGACCCTAAATAATTCAGTCCCCTAGATTAAAATACTTGATGCTCTCCATGTCCTAATGGGAGATAATGAAATGTCCCCAAATGCTGCCGTCTTAAAATTAACATCCTTTGAAATTCTGAAATCAATCAATGGCAGTGACAAGAGCCGGGTCTAATCCTTTATTGATTTGTGCAGCCAAGAAAGGGAAAATGGAGCCTCGCTCAGTCCTGTCCTTAGGGATGACTGGTTGCCGGCCAGCGCTATTACTCCCTCAGTCTTTGTCCTAGAGGACCGAGAGCACCAACTGGTTAGTCCCCTGCTCATTCCTGATGGGCAGCTCTGCACAGCCTCAAACTCCCAGCACCGGGTCATCACTCGACGGGTAGGGGGAGACAGGTCTTGTCCTGTGGACCCATTTGAAGACACTATTCGCTCTGGGTGCAGGTGTGGATTGAATCATCTATGGCTCAGGTTTGAGGTGGCTTTTCCATTGGGAAAAACAATCTACCCTTCCCCTCAGCCACCCTCTGCCTCATCACTCTATTTTATTTCCCACAGAAGTTACCACCATCTAAAACAGTCTTGGTTATTTTAGGGAGGCTTCATGTCCTTTAGATTCCTCTGTCCTCTTGTAAGCTACTCTCATCTGTCTTGCCCACCAAGATGGAAGTTCCATAAGGGTAGAGGTTATTTATGGCTATATGTGCGATGCCTGAAAGAATGCCTAGTATAAAAGGAATTGTGGATGGATGGATGGGTGGGTAGATCAATGGATGGATGGATGAAAGAATGGATGGATAAACAGATGATGGATGGATGGATGGATGGATGGATGAGTGGATGGATGGACGGATGAACAGATGATGGATGGATGGATGGATGGATGAATGGATGGATGAACAGATGATGGAT
>RJWJ010014078.1:0-40772 GCA_004363605.1 Indri indri | reverse complement strand
CCCACTCCTAAGTATAGAAAACATTTAGCAACTCACTGAATCAAAAATTATAATAATGATCAAGATAAAAACATATATTGGTTAATGAATTGTACTTGTAAAATCAGCAAATCAGAGAAACCAATTTTTGGTGATATTAGTAAACTTGGTAGTTCCTTTGGTGATATTCCCTAACCATCTTCTTCAAGCTGCAGTTAAAGTAATATTTCCAGAGAAATAAGTATAGAGAAACATTAGTAATTAATATATTTGTTAATTATATTTTCCTGAGTTGGCCTTCAGTCTCTATTCCATTTATCTTGTTTATTTTAAGGATGCTCCGGAATAATGTAGTTCAGAATCTAGTTCAGCCTTGTGACTTACTAGCCATCTAGTCATATAATATTGGAAAATAAATCACACATCTTCAACATAAATTCGACATACCCGCCTAACTGATTGCACAACATTATTATCAAGATACAGTAACCTAATAGGTAAGAAATCACTTTAAAAAAGTAAATTATTAAAAAAAGTTTTGGAACAATATATCTTTGTCCTTCTAATATCATTTCCTAAAATAAATTTGGTATAGATACCATGCAGTGAACCTCGTGATATTTTATTTTTATTTTATGTCTTAGATAAATAATCTTAATGCCAAAATAATGCTTATATGGATGACTCAATACTCCAAAAATGTGGGACCCAGGGGGGAAGTTAATAGATAAAGAAGGTTCTGTGCTGACTTGTCAGAATTTGGTATGTGGCAAATGTGCAGTTGCACAGCTTTAGACCTCCCTTGGGAAACTGCCCAAACATTTGCATTCCCACAATGTATTTATTCAGAAAATAACTCTTTTTCCTGAGAAAAGTCTGACTCTCAAATCTGTCCCTGAGATTTTGCAAGTTCTCCATTGGGGAACAAGAGTTAGAAGTCTATTAAGAAAAGCTTTTTTTTTTTTTTTTTTTTTTACAAAAATCCATTTCCAGACCCTCATTAATGTAAGTGTTTTGGAATTTTCTATTGAGAATACTACTATACAAAATAAACTTGAAAACATAAAAAGAAAATAGAAAACTATAAAAATCCCTGTAGAGTTTATTTTCTCCCTCCCACACTATAGTTTTATTCTAATGTTTCCTTTCTTTATTCATTTTTCTTGGTATCAGTGTTCAGCAAACCCACCCAAAATGAGGAACGGTTGAAAAATAAAAAATACAAAGAACAGAGGTTAATGATTTAAAAAAAAAAAAAAGTGCAGGATCTAGTGGGTAGAAGGATAGGCCTCCTGGGGATGAGCCAAATTGAGTTGATGGAAGTAATAAACACCAAGAGGATAACAACATTAGCCACTGCTGAGCAGAAAATTGGAAAGATTCTTCAAGTGACTTTTTTTCTCCTTTTTTGGTTGTCAGGTTTTGTCTTTCCTGTATTTCACTAGTACACCATAAATAAAGAAGATGCAAAAATTAAATTTCTTTTAGACATGGCAAAGTACTCATTGAGCTAATCAATTAATAGTAAAACTTTTAAAACAAAGAAATTCAACAATATGTGATAAAGAAAGAAAATCTGATCTAGGAAGTTTAAAGTTTATAAACACCATTATTATATACTGAAGCAACATATATGATTTTTCATTAACTTAAAGATAAAATAATGTGTGTACCCCCAAACTAATGATGGAGTAGATCAATTACTACCTGATAGTTGGATCATGCCTCTCCCAACATGATATACCAGAAATCAAATGTCATAATTTCATCCTAAGTCTCTTTCATTCTATGTGAGTGTCTTGCTCTTTGGATCATCCCATAAATTCTCATGGGATGATCTCAGTATCCTTTGCTGTTCCCTTTGAATTTTCCTCTTAATAGCCAGCAAAGCCAAAGTGCCAAAATATTTTAGCTCCAATGGATTTGAATCATCAGGAGAACATGCCTTTTACATTGAGATCTGTACTTCTTCACTTTACAACTTGTCTAGCAATTGTCGGTTCTCATACCTAACCATATTAGAACGAAAATGTCTCTTACTTTGGCCCTAACCTCCTTCTAAATCAGTGCTATGTTTCAGTTACTTTTTAGACCTTCAAAGAGTCCGAAATGACATTTCAACACAGGATAAGCTCTGTGAATACTGAGCGTCTGTTTTTACAATGCACCCAAGATGGTGTCAAGAATTACTTATAAAAATTATAATAGCTAGCATTATTAAGCTAGTTACCATTCTAATTCCTTTACATTTAATCCTTATACAATACTATAGGTAGGTTCCAGTATAATACCCATTTTAAAGATGAGGCAATGGAAACAAAGAGACAGTTAATGTAGTGTCAAATTCACATAATTAGTAAGTTACAGAGCTGGTATTTGAAGCTCTGTAGTCTGTATTAGCTTGCTATGGCTTGCGTAACAAAGTACCACAGATGGATAGTTTAAACAACAGACATGTTTTTCCTCACAGTTCTGGAGGCTACAAGCTTGAGATCAAGGTGTCAGCAGAGCTGATTTCTTCTGAGGCCTCTCTCTCTCGTTTATAGATGATGGGTCTTTTCTCTCTGTGTACCGGTGCCCTAACATTTTATTTTTATAAGGATTCCAGTCATATTGGATTGGGGCCTGCCGGTAATGACCTAATTTGTCCTTAGTTACCCCTTTAAAGGCCTTGCTTCCAGATACAGTCACATTCTGAGGTACTGTGGGTTAGGGCTTTAACATAGGAATTTGAAGTGGGACGCAATTCAGCCCATAAACATGGTCTTATGCCAAACCCCTCCTCTTAACCACTAGGCAAACGTTTTTAAAAGAGAAAGAAATAGAAACAAAATGAGAGAGAGAGAGAATGAAAGAGAGAGAGAGAAAACAGGAGAAAGGGAGGAAAGGAAGAAGGGAGGAAGAGAGGAAAGGAGTAAGAAAGGGGCTAGTTGGGATCAAGGCATGGGGCATCGCTTGGATTGATTTAGTGGTCCTTGGTTTCCACACAGGAGAGAGCCATCTCCACCACAGTGATAAACCAAGCAAATCAGAATAATCATGTAGGCAACTGGAGTCAGGAGGCTTTCCAGACACGCTAGAGACAAATTGACTTATTCTTGGGAAGGCAGCTTTGTATGGTGAAGTATCCATGAACTCTGGAGTCACAGAGAGATGAGTGCAAATATTCTATTTGCAAATATTCTGTCTCATTCTATTTGGGGAAGTTATATTAATCCCCTTTCTGATCCTCAGTTTTCTTAAGTTACACATAGTGCTTCTTAGGATAGGATTATTAGGGGGATTTCAGATAATAAGAAGTTCGTGCATAGAAGAGCTCCTATCTTGAACAAGTGAAAATCCCAAAGTTCTTCCCTTTTCCATTCCAGTTTTTGCTCCTCACTGAGTAGATTCCACTCAGACCACTCCCATTTCTTTCACATTTTCTCTCATAAAGGATATTAATATCATAAATACATGGTTAAATAGCAAGTAATTCATTTGTTTCACCTAATTATCTCTTTTTAAATCACACATTTCTTTAGTCATCTCTTCCACACACTTAATGTTTCTCTGTTGCTTGGATTTCAGCAATTATTCTTGTCTTCCTCTTTTGACTTGAAAAATACCTATTGCTTAAGCAAACTTCTATAAATATTAAACCTGCTTCATTCGCATTCCATTTTCTATTAAACATTTCCTTTTAAATAAAATTTTAATTGAAATATTTCATACTTTCAGAAAAGTAAAATAAGCAATACAAAAGACATAATTAGAAAAAAATATTGATGGCACTGTTTCATAATACTTGTTTCTGATCTCTTTATTTTTGGTGGAATTGGCAAAAATAAATAAAACTACATACATATATCCAAAGATCTATATGGCAGCTTAAGTTTAGCCTGCAAAGTTTATTCTAATTTATTAATCAAGTATTTCTTACATCAGTTATTGTTTTGAGTATTGGGCATAGAATTGTGAATGTTATGTAAAATACCTGTGCTAAAAATGGAAAACATTTTAGTGGTGGAGACAGCACACATGTAAGCAAATAAGTATACAAATGGTGATAAGTGCTATTCAATAAATGAACCAAGACATTGCTGGTAGAAATGTAAAATGGTACAGCTGCTTTGGAAAACACTCTGGCAGTTCTTCAAATGATTAAACATAGAGTTAACATATGATACAATAATTCCACACCTAGGTACATACCCCAGAGAAATGCAAACATATGTTACAGCAAAACTTGTGTACAAATGTTCATAGAAGCACTAGTCATAATATGCAAAAAGTAGAAACAGCACAAATGTTCATTAACTGATTAATAGACAGATAAATCATGGTATATCTATACCATAGAATATTTTCAGAAATAAAGTACCAGTATATGCTACAGTATAGATAAACCTTGAAGATGTTATTAGGCACATATCATATTATTTCATTTAAATAACATTTCCAGAATAGGCAATATATAGGGCCAGAAAGTAGAATTGTTTTTCACTTACGTAGAGACAGGGAAATTGAGGGGTTGGGGACAATGACTAAACTGTGAAGAATTTCCTGAGGGGGTAATGAAAATATTCTAAAATTGACTGTGATGATAGTGTAAAAGTCTGTGAATATACTAATAACTATTGAATTATTTAAAAATTGGATTTATAAAAATTAAAAAGGCACACAAAAGTAATAGTCAAGTCAAGGACAGAAGATATTTACAATGCATATATATTTGACAAAGAATTTACACTCATAATCATAAAAAAACTCCTACAATTCAATAATAAAGGACAAATAATCGAAAAAAATCAAGTTATGATGATAGAGAGAGATGGAGGAACTGGCGGTGGTTTCTTTTTAAACATAGTACAAGAAGAAGATCTTTTGGCGGAGAGGATATCTGACCAGGGTCCTGAATAAAGAAGGAATTTGCCATTCCAGATCTTGTGGAAGAGTGTCCCCAGCATAAGAAATAGCAAGTTCAACGTACTAAACATAGGATAGCCTTAGAGTATTCAAGTATTAGAGTTTCAATGACCACAAAAGACTGATAGGTGGAGTCCATAAAGCTAAGTGATTGTGAGAAAGACTGATAGGAAATAAAGTTGAAGTAGTTGGGAATGATTTATTGGAAGTCATCGGTGAAACAATCCTGCCTCATGAAGATGATGATGATACAGCAGAACATCGCCCAGCTGCTGCCCCATGTCTGTAACTGCCTCTATACTGGTCCACTTAGGAACATTATAACCTCAAAGGCAACGTTTCCAGAGCTGAATTTATCCATAATATGCACAGCAATCAACACTTATTTAAATTTATCTAGTTGTATGAATAGCACAACAGCTCACTTAGGATATTCTTGAATCCTCTGTCTTTAATATCCTTTATCTACTCAGTTGCTTAATTTTATCAATACTTAGAGAGTCTCTCACATCTGCCCTTTTCTCTGTAGCTCCATTGATAGCCCCCTGTTTGTAATTTTAATGCTACCCTCTGCAACATTCTAGCTGTTAGTCCCACTTATTGTGTTGTCATCTCACTATCCCTCCACATACCCTGGATTTTAACAAAGCATAAATCACAGCATGCATTTTAAAATATTTTTCTGGTTCAGAAGATCTACTGACTTTCCTTTTCTGTAGCATTATTGCTCGAGGTATGTTGAGTGTAAATTTCTTAAGGGTCCCAGGCATTGCCTATACTTTTAACATGTTAGTGTCTAACATGTTACCATGCAAAATTAGTCATTAACACATTTATATAATATGTCCTTGCTTAAACAACTTCTGATGCCAAATTAAAATTAATGAAAATTTACCAAAAGACTCTTAAGCCAATAAATCAAAAATAAGTTCCCAATCTAAGAATCAGTATGACTGATTAATTCTAATGGTGCAAAAATTATGCTCAATTTTTAAATTAAATTATGAAAAGAATGTATTTTGATTTCCATTTTCAAAAATACTAAGTCAACTTCCATCTGTTAAATATTCTTTGAAACAGAATGGTTTTCTGTAGTTCATAAACTTAAATAAATGCCCAAAGCAGTCTTGATTGTACTATCACACTGTATCTTGATAAATCACACATACAAAAGGGTATTTGAAGACAATGTTTGAAAGAAACCAGGTGCAAGATTACACCTGTGATAGGTTTAACTAATTTAGAAATCTGATTATAAATGTTTCCAGCCACTGACTCATCAATAGGCTGATGTTATCCATGAACTCTATTAAGCTAACTTCTATAACAAGAAAGTTTTAAATAAATTATAAAGATTGGATTATTGAACAGTTGCAAAATATTGAAGAAATAATACACAATAAAAAGTTTTACCTTTAAAATGATGCTACAGTTGTCCAAACAGTGAAATATCAACCAAATAGAAAAAAGTAAAACAGTAAAAATATGATTCTGTAGGAAAAAATGTGGTAAATAAATTTTAAGACAGGAAAGTAAAAGTCAAAATATTAAGGAAATATTCCAATTGTACTTTAAAACTGAAGAACTCTGAGATATTGAACTATTTGTTATACCTAGATAGTGGTTTTTAATGTCAGTGTATTTCCAAGCACATTAGCACAATGTGATGCAAGACCAAAGAAATCAAAGTCCACCAAGTCCTTTGGTAGAGTTCTGAAAATCACTGAAAACAAAATTAAAAACATGACCCGCAGACTGTATTTGCAAAGCCTGTATCTGATAAAGAACATATAACCAAAATATACAAAGAATCCTTAAATCTCGACAATAAGAATATAAACAGCCCAGTTTAAAAATGGGCAAAAGATCTGAAAATATACTTAATCAAAGAAAATACACTGATGGCAAATAAGCAATGAAAATATAGACATCATTCATCAGAAAATTGAAAATTAGTACCCTCACAATACCCTGGAATAAAAAAAATAAAAAAAAAAGAAAATTGAAAATTAAAACAATAATAAGATACCAGCAGACACTTATTAAAATAGCTAAAACCCAGGAAATTGACAGTCCAAATGCTGGTGAGGATGTAGATCAACAGGAAGTCTCCTTCATTGCTGGTGGGAATACAAAACGGTATAGGTATTTTGGAAGACAGAGTGTCAATTTCTTACAAATGAGAGCATTGTCTTAAAATAAGATTCAGCAATCACCCTCCTAGATATTTTCCCAGTTGATTTGAAAACTTAAGTCTACACAAAAACCTGCACACAAATGTTTACAGAAGCTTTAATCATAATCACCATAAACTGGAAGCAACCAAGATGTCCTTCAATATGTAAATAAACAACTGTGGTAAATCCATATGATGGAATATTACTCAGTGATAAGAAAAACTGAGAATGAGCTATCAAGCCATGAAAAGATACGGAGGAACCTTAAATGGATATGGTTAAGCATAAGAAGCCAATCTTAAAATACTATATCCTGTATGATTGCAACTATATGACAGGTGTACTATAATGTACGCAAATTAAAAATATGATTTAAGAGGTCAAAAAACCCAGAAAGGAATACAGAATGTGACAAGAAAATCTCAATATATTATAAATGTATAAAACAACCTCACCAGAGGTGCAAAAGTACAGACTTAAGTAACTTTGGAAATAAATGAAGTCTGTAAATATAAAGGGAAAAGTAGCTGCACATAGACACTGCACACTAGTTAATAAAGTTATAACCTTGGGGATGTGAGTTAACAATTCTAATATTGCTATGCATGTATGTTAGAATTGAACAATTAATTAAATGGATGGCAGATGGTGGGAATCAGGTTTCTTTCTTCCTGTTACAGATAAGACAAGAAAGGAGGCTAAAATGACTCATGTTGAACACATATATAAGAACTCACATTTGTTTAATATAGACAAAGATGGTTCCTTATTTATTTATTTTAGTGGTTTTTAAAACAAATTTATTGAGGTATAATTAATATACAAAGAACTACTCCTATTTAATATGTACAATTTGATGAGTTTTTATATATGCAAACACGCATGATACCAGCAATGCAATCAAGGTAACAGAAATACCTAACACCTCCCAAAGTTTCCTTGTGCCTCTTTGGTTTTTGTTTTTATTTATTTTTTATTTTTTTGTGGTAAGAACACTTGAGATCTACCCTCTTAACAAATTTTGAAGCACAAATTATCATGTTGTTAACAATATATATTATGTTGTATAGCAGATATCTAAAATTTGCTCCTCTAGCATAACTGAAATTTTATACCCATTGGATAACGTCCTATTTCCTCCACTTCAAGCTCCTGGCAACCACCATTGTGTTCTCTGCTTCTATGAGTTTGGCTATTATGGTTACTACTTGAAACTGTAAAACTTCTAGAAGAAAACATAGGGAAAAATCTTCTTGAAATTGGTCTGGGCAACGATTTCTTCAAAATGAGACCAAAAGTTCATGCAACAATGGCAAAATAGAGAAGTAGGACTACATCAAACTAAAAAGCTTTGCACAACCAAGGAACAATCATCAGAATTAAAAGACAAACTATGGAATAGGAGAACATATTTTCAAACTGTATATCTGATAAGGAGCTAATTTCCAAAATATATAAGGAACTCTTTCAACTCAATAGCAAAAATAAATAAATAAATAAACCAAATTTGAAAATGGGCAAAGACATTGAACACATATTTCTCCTAGAAGATACACAAATGGCTAACAGGTATATGAAAAGATGATCAATATCATCAATTATCAGGGAAATGAAAGTCAAAGCTACAATGAGATATCACCTCAAACAAGTTAGAATGCCTATTATCAAACAAACTTGAAAAATAACATGTTAGCAAGGATGTGGAAGAATTGGAGCCCTGGTACATTGTTGGTGAGAATGTAAAATGGTACAGCAACTCTGGGTAATAGTATGAAAGTTTCTCAAAAATTAAAAAGCAAACCATCATATAATCCATCAATCCCTCTGCTGGATACTTATCAAAAAGAATTGAAATCAGAATCTTGAAAAGATCTCTGCATTCCCATGTTCATTGCAGTATTATTCACAATACCCAAGATATGAAAACAACCAAGTATCCATCAATGGATGAATGAATAAAGAAATGTGGCATATACATGCAATGAAATATTATTCAGCCTTAAAATAGAAGGATATCCTGCCAAAATAAAACTTGAGGACATTGTGGGGCATGGTGGCACAGCTACTCGGGAGGCTGAGGCAGCAGTATCACTTGAGCCAAGGAGTTTGAGGTCGCAGTGAGCTATGATGATGCCACTGCACTTTGCCAGTGGTGACAGAGTGAGACCCTGTCTCAGCAACAACAACAAAACTTGAGGACGTTATGCTAAGTGAAATAAACTAGTCACAGAAGAATATAGATATATTTAAAGGTAGTCTATCTTTATATATAGACTAGTCTACACATTTATATTTCTTTGATCTGTCAAAGAAAAGCCCTAAAAAAATGACACCTTAGTAATGAACATACCCAGTGCCCATATCTTGGTTTCTAATACCAATCTCTAATAAAAGGAATCAGGGCTTTTAGGAGAAATGATTGGTTCTAATACAGGCATAGTATAAGCCTGTAGCATCTGTTAGTGATAAAAAGGAGACAGTCAAAAAAACTTAAAACTCACATTGACAAAACTATGTCAAAGCAGCACAGGAGCCAACTAAATGCTCACCCAAATTGGCCAAAGACAGTTTGAGCAACAATAAGAATGAAGTGGCATCGCATTATAACACAAAATATAAAATAAATATTCATGAGTCCATACTGATATAAAGGATTGAATAATTTAATAAATAGAGGAGAAGAGACAACTATCTGATGCAAAAGAATTCCAATCAATTTATGTTGATACTCTAACCTTAAGGAGAGAGAGAAAAACTCTCCACTCTTTAAAGTATGGGCTATGCATGGTGACTTCCTTTCAATGAATACAGTATGGAAAGGTGGAGGTAGGAAGTAACCGCATAGTGTAGAAATTTGATGATCATTACTCCAGCCAGATATGCAGGGTCAATATCAACAGTCATAAATATGTTGGTAATGTGCACCCGTGTTATGATGTGATAAAAATATCATTTTACCTCTGTGATCTTCTTCCCCAAAATTTATAACCCTAGTTTAATTATGAGGAAAACAGACAAATTCCAATAAAGGGGCACCCTGCAAAATACCTGACCAGTATTCCCTAAAACTGTCAAGATCATCATACAAGGTAAGTCTGAGAAACTGTCGCAGCCAAGGGGAGCTAAGGAGAAATTACAGCTAAAAGTAATATGGTATTCGGGATGGGATACTAGAACAGAAAAGGGACTAGGGAAAAACGAAATTTGATGCAAGTATGGGCTTCAGTTAATAATAATGTATCAATATTGGTATATTAATGGACCATACTAATGCAAGATGTTAAAAATAGGAAAACTGAGTTTGAGATGTAAGAGACGTCTCTGTACTCTTTTCTCAAGTTTTTTTTTTTTTTTTATAAATCTAAAACCATTCTAAATAATTGTCAACTTTTTTAAAGAGGATATTTCTACCAGAAAACCGGGACTATGTGCTTGTCGAACAGTTCCTCACAGGCAATCCTCTGCAGGACTATAGGGGAAGAGATCCCTGGACGGTGGTTTATAAATTTGTGTTTTCCAATTTTAGGAAATTTGGATTGCTCAAAAAGAAAAAAGCGACACTTTATATATCAGATTTGGTACATGGATTCATCCCTATATTAAATTCGTGATTACCCACAGTAGGATTTTTCTGTAAAAATTTGAATATTATATTGCTCTTGTAATGCATGTACTTTATTTGCCTTTTGTTTGTTTTCCTATTTTTTTAAAAATTACATACCTGCCTTTTTTCTTTCTGATGTGTGTGCGTCTGTGTATTTTGTTACACTGTGCTCATCTATTTTTTAAATTGACTGCATCATATAAAGTTCTGGATCAGCAAATAATTAACTGTGGCTTGCTGTAGAATACAGTCATAGTTTTATCTGTCCAACACCCTACACTTCTTCTGGAAGCAACAACCCCCCTCCTTGTCGGAGCTACACCTGTCCACTTCACCATCAAAACCATACTTCCATTAAGATTTGCAATACTATTACATTTTCTTAACCCTGACTTCTGACCTAGTATAGGGTCCACCAAATCCATGAGGATCTCCCACAGCTCCCAACTCAAATGGATTGGTCCCTAAGGTGGTACTTGTTCCAAGGTGAAACTACCAGTGCTAGTCTCCAAGCTGTTTGAACCTGCTTCATAAAGAGAAGTAGTCATGCTTTTTTGATGGAAGATTTCTTAAGGTTTAAAACCCAGGACAGGTCAGTGACCAGGCATCATGCTTACGTAGAGAAAATTGGGCTGCATTAAGAGAAAATCAAGCTTGTCTAAGGAGTGTAACAGCAATGAGAAGCACCTGGTGGTGGTCAGTTCCCTGGCTCTAGTTGTCTCTGAGATCCATCCAACACAAATCTGCACTTCTATTTCTAGATTGCTCCACGTTTTCTAGAATAAATGAAATGATGATCTAAATATTTGTGTGCTGGCTTCTGATACTTGCAACTAAGGAATGTTCTAAACTACTGTTTGGCCAACACTCTAGGCCGCCATTTTTTAAGAAAGGAACTTGCTGGAATTAGAACCCTAATTCTCAAGTTCTTCAGCAGCACCCAACCTCACAGCCTGCTCCCTAAGCCATGTGATACAAATAAACGTGCTTCATTTTACACTCAAAGTAGAACAGGATTTTACACCCTACATAATCAAATGGAAACAGAAGAGTCTCTGAAAAACATGTATTCAAAAATAAGATAAAGAATAAAAGTTGAGTTGAAAGAGTCTTCAAAATTATGTATCTATGTACATATGCATACATATATATTTGTGAATTCAAACAGTTTATGGTATGATTTACAAGGTATACAACACCTCTACTGACCAAAAATCCAGCAGCTTAACATTTCCAAAGTGTGAGAAAATAGGTTATATGTTTCACTGGTGATTTTAGTGAGACTTTAAGAAAAATGACATTTATCACTTTATTATTTATTATAAGGCTACGCACACCTTAATGGTGTATATTGAAACTGTGAGCCACTAGAGACAAAACCAGAGAATTCCAGATTGTTTTTGATGAAGTATCTGTCCCTGCATTTGTGAGTGTTTACTGATAAGATCTCTTTCCTTCCTGACTCGAATGGCAGTTAGTGGCTGAGAACATGAGCACGTGTTCCCTTTTTTCTCTTCCCGTGCTACATGCACATTACTCATTTCCTTCCATCTTTAAATACAAAGGAAAAAGTCTTTTAAAAAAATGTATTTGGAGATGCTTTTTAAATTATTTTTTTGCTATGAACCTTTAAATCATCTTGAAGCAGGAAGTGTCTCACTCTCCTGCTGAAAGCTGTTTCCCTTAGAGTATAAAAGTGTCAGTTTTTCACAAAGTCATTTTGCTGTGAAACTCTTTTGAATCAGATAGCTCACTTAATTGAGGGAGGATGAACTGGAGAATAGGACTGGCTGGAATGTTAGACATTTCTTTTGTTTGCAGTTCTGGCTCTCTGTTATCTCATAGAAAACCTGGCGAGGAAATTGATTATAAAAACAAATATATTTTTAAAAAAAAAACAAAGATGAAAATTGTAAATATGTATTTCCTTTTTAATACACAGACCAGAGCAGAGGAAAACAGAATTTTTGAATTCTCAAAAATTGAAAGTTGTATTAAAGAAATCATGGCAAAATACAAAAAATATAATTAGTTCTGTCTGAAAAAGAAGAATAGTTGTGAGAAAGGTGTGGAAAGTAGAATTGCACATGAAAATGGATCATAATACATACTTAGCCATAGTGATCATCATTATCAATGTCACTCAATTACTGCCCTTTTTATTTATATTTTCAAAGTTAGAATATGACCTGTGTACTTGAATATTATTAAATATATGCACTGAGTACATTTGTCCGTAATTTTGAAAACTACATACATATTTTAAATATGACTCATGGATCGTGTGGAGAGAGATGCGTGCAAACCTACGTTAAATATCATGGAAATTTGCATTTGGAAGGATGCATGATTTCTACTAGTCTGTAGTCAAGTCCACACTAACTCTTTATTTATTAGATGTGCATGGACTCTATATTTCAGAGGTGATTTATACAATGAAGAAAGAACATGTTCTTTGGGCTTCTCTGCTGCTCTGTCTTGCCCCTGCCCCTCTTAAAGCTGATCCTGAGGAAGGTGAAGAACACATAAATATCACAGGTAAAACATTACAAGCTTTTATCTTTTTAAGCTACTTAAAGCTCTCAATTTTAATCCAAACTCTAGCACATTTTTCCTTTGTGTAGAAAAATTAGTTTTTATTGAAGTGAATTTTTTCTTTGGAAACCTCTTATACCTAGTGTGTCTTTTTTCTTCTTCTTCTTCTTCTTTAAAACTTAGTCTAAAAATAAGATCACTTCAGCTGAAAGACTTCCCTATTTTCAGGCTACAAACACTGGAGTAGCTCTGGGATATTACAAGGAGCAAAATACTGCGGGAACAACTCTCTAGGGCACTTGATGCCACCCTGGGGTGGGGAAAAGTGTGAGAAGGAAAGAGAACTACAGACATCTAAGGTATCAGCCATTCTCTCTTTCTTGCCCATATTTCCAAAGTAAGAATTTCCAAGATGAGTTCAGTGTAAGAATCTAGTCAAGCAGGACACCAAAGGACCTGGTAATACGAGTTATCCCATAAAGCTCTGCATCAAAAAATAAAAATATTAACAATAAAAAATAGAACAAGAGAAGACTATACAGTGATTGTCATTATAAATGTTTACCTTTCTTAAAAGTAACATTTTGTGGCAAATTAGCAAATTATTGATAGCAATCTCAAGTCATTGGTAATAGTGATAGAATATTAACAAAATAATAGCTTCTTTTTGTATAGCAGTTTATGATGTGCAAAAGATTTTCATGAACACATTCTTATTTCATATCTCTAATAAATCTTTAAAGTGATTGTGTTCGGTGTACTTCTCTGTAATAAAGATTGAATAAATACATCTGTTCCTGAAAGTGTGGAAGGTGCTAGGGAAATAGCGATGGCTGAGACCGGGTTCTCCAGAATCTCACAATTTCATAGGGAGATGAAGAGTGGAAGGTTATTTCAGTATCGTGTAGTAAATGGAGTGAAGGAAGCATGCATAGTACCGCCACTGATGCAAAGAGGAAGGAGACTCACCCAAGCTTGGTGACCTGAGACCTTGGCAAGGGGAAATGATGTTATAAAATTTCCTGGAGATGGAATATTATTTAGTACAGTAAATACCATAATGTGCCTTTTGAAAATAGGAATTTGGCCAATATGAGATGAGTTTCTTCATTCAGCTCTTTTCTCAAAAGGGATTGGGTTAAAGTTCCAACATTCTAGGGGTTACGGAAACAAAGGATATGGAAGACAAAGTCAGTCCCAGCAGGGAAAAGGCAGGCAGCCTCAGTTTTGGGAAGTGGGAGGAGAATGGGTCCAAATGTTCCCAGTATTCTCCCATTCCAATCTCCCTCAATCAGACTGAGAAAACATGCCCATTAGTCAGGAGGTTCCTGAAATTGTTGCTGCCTCAGCCAACCATAAACCAAAGGTAACACATCAATAATTAAGCGAGAATTTAAAATCACTGTAAGGTAGCTTCCAAACCTAGATGAGTAACAAGGACTTTTGATCTTTAAGTTAGATTTGAAGTCCTCTTGGCTGACTAGCTGCACAGTCTTACCTAGTTTTGTTTTTGTTTTTGCTTTGTTTTTAAATCATTTTGCAATAACATGATCTCACATCTGAATAAACTCAGTTTTGGAGATGTAATTTATCACATGATGCCGAGATCATACCATCATCCATTTCAACTGAAATGGGTACCGTTATTTACAGAAAAATATGTACAATTGTATTGCTTCTCTCACAAGTTAATAGTAGACTTTTTAAAAATCAATCCAACCAGAAGAAAGGATATAGAATAAACTTCTTGATAAGACCACAATGATAATAAGAACAGCTTTAAAAAAAATTCCTTTGGGCTGGAAGAGAGAAGATTAGCTGGGAACATTTAGAGAAAGGCAGATATCTTTTATAGTATTCAGAATCAGACAGTGTTGAGTTTGCAAGTGTGGATTGCCATCTAGTACCTTTGTTAAATTAAGTGAGTTATTTAAACTCTCTGACTTCCAAGGTTCTAAGCTATAAATAAATGATGTAAATAACTAATTTCATATGGCTGTTATTATATAAAAAACATCTTGCACATTTATGATGCAGAGAAGGCAAACAGTACTTGTCTGTGTTCTTCATTGCTGGAGAAATTGAATCCTTTAGTCAGAGAGGCAAGCAGCACATGGACTCTTAGCAAGTTACCCGAAAGCCCTAGATTCTCAAACAAGTTCCAGGAGAATGAGAATTCTAGCAGTCAAGAGCATGGCATGTTCTCAGGTACAAAATATTATAGTGAGCCTTCTATCCAACATCCCAGGACACAGGGTAGGAGAAGGTAAGAATGAAACCCTCAGACTATGAGACATAAAATACATTGCACCAATTAAAAAATAATTAAATATAAACCATAATCCTATTTTTATGGTTTCATCAGATTAAATTCCTATTAAATCACGTGTTTTCCAGTCTCATGACAAGAGGCAGATAATCCTTGTCTCTGTCAGCATTTCCGTCAAGTCTCGATTTCAAGTCTCAGGAAAGTTATCCATGACCTCCTGAGGCTAGCTTAGGTATCCTATTATATGCTCACACAGCACCCAGAACTTCCTGAATATTTATGTAAGTCAGTCTCTAATGTCTGTATGTCCCATGGGGAGGAACTGCTTGTTGCCATCTAATTTACTGTCATATCCTGCAGTGACAGCACAGTGCCTGACACATGCTCAGCACACATTTATTAACATTCATAAAGTTTTATTCGAAGTAAGAAATGAAAACCAGGGCAGACTTCCCTTTTGAGTGGAGTGTCAGGGAACTGTGAGTCAGACAACACACCTGGCCACTGCCCGATTCCAGGGATGCTGTGCTCAGGTGTGGGGCACAAGCTCACTGCACAAAAGAATACTCTAATATAGGATTCCTCTAGGAAATACATTAAAATATGAATGATAAAGGTGAATAAGCTAATAATAAAATATAGTTAATAACAGTTAATACTTAGTGTTTTTTCTTTAGCAAATTGCTATACAATTATCATTTACCTCCACCATTGAAGCCATTTTTAGTTTTACAAAGTGAATTTTAGAAAGAAATATTATCAACTGAGAAGAACTTTTTATAACTGAATCTGTGTGCTTGACGCAAATGTCAGTTTTGGAATCTTAATCATGGAGCTGTAACAATATCTTTCAGGTATAAAGAAAGTTTGCGATTATCTAGTGTAAAAACAAATGGGGTCAATTCAAAATCCATCATTTATGGTGTGGATTTGAGCCATTTATTAATTTCTGAAATGCTAGTTTATAATTTATAAAATGGAGATTAAAATGCATAACTCAGAAGGTTGTTATCATTAACTGATACAATTACAAAATGTCCAAAGCATAGTGTCATCATTGCTAGGCGTCGCTGCTCAACTAGTAGTTTACTATCTTTTGTTTTTGTGGTGCACTACCACCACCTGGTGGCACAATTGCTTAATAGCCAACTGAGCGTGGGGTGAGTATATCCTTTAACACAGAAAATGGAAACCATTTAGCTTGACGATAAGGACTATAAAAAATATTAAGAGGCCAAGCGCAATGGCTCACGCCTGTAATCCCAACACTCTGGGAGGCTGAGACAGGAGGATCACTTTAGGCCAGGAGTTCGAGACCAGCCAGGGCAACATAGTGAGATCCTGTGGCTATAAAAAATTTAAAAATAGCTGGCGTAGTCCCAGCTACTCAGGGGGCTGAGGCAGGAGGATCGCTTGGGCCCATGCATTTGAGGTTACAGTGAGCTATGATCGCACCACTGCATTCCAGCCTAGGTGACAGACTGAGATCCCATCTCTCTATAAAGAAAAAAAAAGTTAAGAGTAAAAAGTAGAGGAATCATCAATGAGAAAGAATCTGACATAAATTATTAATTTATGAGAAATGTTTTTTCTAAATATATATGGCAATTCAGGTATTAAAGTTTCTTGTATTCTACATGTATAGATCTGTATATTTATATTAAAGCCGTCTGTCTGAAACACTGCTTCCTTAATTTGTTGTCTCTAAAGTTCTAAAGTAACATTAACTTGGGAATGAGGACCGTGATACTATATGAGAAGTACTACAGGAATTTCTGAGATAATGGTGTACAGCTTTAAGATGCCTATAAGATTCAAAATGCCAGAATGTTTTTATTCCTGGTTCATTCCTTGAAATTATGTTTGTGAGTTCTGGTATCTGATTCTGAGATGATATATTTATAGAACTGATTGGTCAAATTTTTATCAGTACCAAAATATGTGTCTATAGTGTAGAAGCAGTGCTAATTCAATGATACTTATTGTGGGCTTGCTCTAAGTCAGATGCACCACTTAATGGCTTTATGCAAAATGTTCTGACTTCTCACAATTTAACAGCTCAAAATGTCAGTTATGGCATTATAAAATCCTTAAGTAAATGCAGAGAATATAAACACATTTACAATTATTTGTAAATGCGTTATTCAGAAAAAGCTTTCAGTGATTCTTGAATTCAAATTAACAATTATAATTTTGGTGATGAAGAGAGAAAACATGGTTTTTATACGTCATGGTTGTTTATATACAGATATTTTTCTGTGGAAAACATGTTTGCAACCCTCTAAAGTATGATTATATTTATGTTATGAATTTCTCTTTAAAAAGTACCTGTGCATGTCATTTAAGAAAAGTGGAAAATTTCAATGAAGTCTAAAAACATTTAAGAAAAATTATCATTCTGAATTTTACCATGCAATATTCATATTTGTAGGTACCAGAAACTCTTGATGTATCTGAGAGACTCTTTAAAGCCAATTATCATATTTCAGATAAGTTCAACATAAAATGTTAAAGAATTAGAAAAAGGAATGCCAGTTAAACTTGTACATGTTCATAAGTAATTATTAACTCACTTTGATAAAGTTATACACATATGTGCTGTAGATATTTATTGGGTTTAGGGACATTGTGTTATTGGTGTAAAATTATACAAAATACCATATTGATAAACACAAATTTTATATTTTGTCAATGGAACATAACCCCAGAGAAAGTTGAAAACATACAATTTCCCAGGTGTATAAAACTGACTTTTAGTTAAAGGTTTGGCCAGCATTATTACTTTCCAATTAGCTAGTTCATGACAATTGTGTTTGGTGCTGAAGGTATCCGTCTATCATAATTATTCCCTGTCATATGTTATTCTACCTTACTCAATTTTGGATCTGAAAAACTTACTGTTCTATCAGTTCCATCAGCTCAATTTATTTCAATTTAAAAAAATAGTTAACTCAGTTATCAAGCAAATCAAAATGGTGAGATAGTATTTTATAAATTCAACTCAAATTTTTTAAAATTAAATTTGTGTTATTAGTTGAGATAAAACTCACATGTTCATAATCAGTGTTATATGAATCAAACAGCATGAAAATTCCAACTTATGTATAGAAAGCTGTATTTTTAACCTTTCCGAGATTGCAAGGACTGCTTACCATTTTATGACTCATATAAAAATTAGCAGTAACGTTCCAATAAGGCTATACTTGATATTATTAATCATACTAAGTACATAATTAGAATAATAACAGGTTAAGGGTGGAAAATAATTGATAAAATTATCTAATGCTACTTTTATTATTTGCATATTTTCTCTTTTAAAAAACATTCACATAAGTTTTGAAGTTACAGGACATTTAAAATGGATTTCCTTTCAGATGATCATACATCCACAAACATCCTTAATTTCACGCTTTAAAAATATTTTATGTGAAAATTTTAAAGTGACATCTATTTATGTTCTTTTGTTCAAAGTAAATTATTTTAGAGTGCATGCATTAAAAAGTCTTTTGAAGGTACCCGTATTAATATTTTAATTTAATACAATACGACTGCCCTCTAGAGGGCAAATTGGTTCAGGTCATTTACAGGTTTCAATATCTGCCATAAGAGATCAAGAGTCAATTCCCAAAGACAAAAAAGATACATCGACTCAGTATATAGACAATACTCGAGAATATTATATGACATTTTTTAGTCATTATTATTTTTGTTGCACCAAGCACAATTTTCAGTGTCTTTCTTTACTGGTGGATTCTGTAAACAAATGCAACTTATTTAAAATTAGGCCTCTGTTAATATTATTAGACTTGATAAAAATAAAATTCAAAATAAAATTAGTTGAGTTTCCTATATGTGCATGTCCCTTCTAAAGATGAGAAATTTTTCCATTATTAAAATCAGTGACTAAATGTTTAGAGAAAAAAAATTTAGCTCAAGATCAAAAGAATTGCCTCATTCTATTTAAAATATAGAAAGCATTGTTTAAGTTTTATTGACATTATTAAAAACCAATCATGGTAAATAAAAGAATGCCCCATGCAGTGTATTCTTTTTGCAACATCAAACAAGTTAATTTTCATAATTAGGGAATGATTCAATATAGTGTGATGTATACAAAACATATACATTTAGAGATATATATGTATATATGTGAAAATGTGACTATACTGTTGTTTTTAAAGAGTTGTTTTATGTGTGAAAAGTGACAGAACTATGGTGTAGGGAGAGAAATTCAAAAGACTTATCATTAACTGAGTTAAAGGTGGAGTTCTATTGCAGACACATCTATTTGAATGAGGTTGCCTTATATCTTTTACTCAATTCCCTCTCAACTGACACAGATTTAAGCAATACCTATTAACAAAAATCTAAAAAAAAATTATAATACATTTTTCCTTTAATAGTTGATAAGTAATCAACTATTAAACTTTAATAGATTACAAAATGTATCTCATTTGGTGAATTTATTAACTTTATCTTTTTGATAAGTGAATAACTTTTTATGGTTTCTTATCAGCATATTTTATTGTTGTTGTACTCTTACTTCAAATCAGGACATATTACAGAGGAAATAAAGAACATTATTAAAGTATTGACAGATGATTACATGTTATATCTTTTATTTTTACCATGTAGATACTGCATTGCCACCACTGAAACCTATGCATTCATTTTGTGCTTTGAAGGCGGATGATGGCCCATGCAAAGCAATGATGAAGAGATTTTTCTTCAATATTTTCACTCAACAGTGTGAAGAATTTGTATATGGGGGATGTGAAGGAAATCAGAATCGATTTGAAAGTCTGGAAGAGTGCAAAAAAATATGTGTAAGAGGTACGTTTCTAGGGACCCTTATTACTCAAGAGCCTTAAGGATTATTGGGTCTAATCTTAGATTTGATAATTTTAGGAAAAAAAAGTAATTTGATACTTTTTTTAACATTCCAAAGAATCTTTTATTTTCACATATTTAGCTTTCATGTTCAACTATCATTTTTTTATTTTTTCAAATCAATTACTATAGAATATATTCAGCCTCATTCATTGTCCTGTACTCTTTTCCACAATAAAGAAGGAAGAAAAACCCTCAAATTCACACAACAGTGAAGTACCATTGTATGAAGTGGATGTAATTCAGCCTCCCTGAATTGCACTATGAGCTGACAGGACAGTAAATGTTAGTCACATTGACTTATTCTTTCCTTTATCAGCACAATGGTCTCATTATGATCCTCTCTCATGGTCACAAATCTGAAAATTCACTTTGAGACTCTGTATTTCCTAATTGGAAGATTCTAAACTGCATCAGCTAGTAGAACCATGTAAATGAAATTTAAGTCTTTTCTGTTGGAACCTTAAAATACTGTAGAAAAGACAATATCATCCCTGCTAACCCATGTATACTTTCCTAAACTCAACTTTTCTTTTTATGTATTTTACTGTCATAAGGTTAAAAGAACATCATATAATAATAAATTATTAAACTTTATTCTGCCTTAATCCTAATAACATTTTTTTTTTTGCAAATTTTGCAAACTACAATATTATGTGTGGTTTTATCTCTTCTCACTAAGAAAAATTAAAAATAATTACTGGTCAAAATTTTGAATGTTTTTATCTCAGGTTATTCTTCTGAATTATGAACTACTTGAGGGATAAAATAGTATGAGTTGCCTTTATGCCCCTACTTGTTAGCCCAATATTCCCCCATAGCATGTTTTTAGAGCTAGTTGGATTGAACGATAGTACTATAGAGAAGATATCTTTGGTTAGTAACACTAGATGTCTTGTATTTTGCAAATCAGGCAGCTCTGCATTCTCACTCTGATAATGCTTTCCAAAACAGCTGTTACTAAACAGCCTTGGCATCTTCATGCTTTTGGCCTGAGGGAAAATCTCAGTGTGGTGGAAAGAGAGAACTTCTCTCCTCTATGACTATGAGATGCTTTGTTGTATGCTCTAGAGCTAACGTAAGAGAATAGACATGAAGATATTTCTTTAGCCTCAGGGCACTTATTTCCCTCTTTCCTCTCTATGGATGTTCTACGAATGTTACTGACACAGTGTAGGCAGCTCAGTGGTCCTCAGTGGTGCCTTCGGTTTTTATAATTGCCTGGTCATTTTCCATTCATCACAGATTTCTATACCCTGTTTTTTTCATACATGTTGGGCCACGTATCCTTCTGTGTTGGGTTGAAAATCACTCTTAGTGTTCAGTATCTTGGACAGAGGCCCGATTTACCCATTCTTTGTAATCCTTGCTTTTTCACTTGGCAGCCTACTTATTTTCATCAACTGGTCTCTTCCTTGAAATACATACCTGTTTCTCTTTTTTTAAAATAACTCACCAGTCTGAGAGTTTGCCATTGTGTAAAAGTTATCTTTTTCTTTAGAAGTTAATCAAATATAATCATTTCATTCATCAGCGACAGCCCTGCTTATGCTCTTTCATAACATCCTTACTGACCAGCATATAAATGTAAGTGTGTTGCTCCCGTCTCCTCATTGTGTCTTCAAAAGCCACTTCACACTGTTGTATGAAGGTCCGAGTGTTTTATACAGTAGATTATTCTTAAGGCTGTAACTGGCACATAGGAAAAATACTGCTAAACTTTTTAATAATCACCTAAAGAGAGAATTCAATCTTTGGCCATCATAGATAACTAGAACTGGACTTTCTCTTCCAACATAAAGTACTAAAAACCTGGACAAAATGTATAAAGCAATTTTTTGCAGACATGATTGAAAGGCAGCACAGAATTCTGATCTCTGAGAGAAGAGAGACATACAAAGACGAGCCCTCCAATCCCCCCTGCTTTCTGTACGAAGTTATTCTGAACCACACTCAAGGAAAGGAAATCAAGTACAGCATGGCGGTCTCCCAGAAGAGAGTAGGTGAATATTGGAAATTAGGAAGCTGAGGTAGCTGGATTTTTTGTAACAATGTGTGGGAGATGGTGGACTTGTACAGAAACACATAAGAAATCTGGTTAGGGTCCCCTTTGAGTTTGCCTGTACAAGGATCATCTGACTGTTTTAAGGAAGACAATTCAGTGGCTAAAAAGGACATATAATCCAACTCATATTTTCTCTCTCTCCTTTCTCACTCTCCTTTCTCTCTCTACCTGTCTCTCTAGGTGAACAGCTAATTATCTGTTAGGTGTGGATTTAACCATCCCCTTCTACTGCTCCCACCTGCCTGACACCCTGTGACTGTTATTTCCCATATGTGCACATTAGCGTTGATCAGTTAGTACCAATAATATGTTCCAGATGCCTTTTCTTCATTTCTCCTCTGAGTCTGGTAATAATAATGAAACTTGCAATTGGGTTGAGATAACAAGACAGGAGAAGAAATCAGGAAAGGAGATGATGCTGGTTCATTCCATCCCTATTCCCAACTCCCTATAAAAATTATCTATTTTTATATGTAAAGTAAGCTGCCTGAATTATTTTCATATTTCACATTATTTTTTCATTTCACAATAGTATGAGGATACAAATGGTTTTGGTTACATGGATCACTTTTGGGTTTTTTTGGTTTTTTTAAAATTTGTTTGCATTATTTTTTATTTCAGCATATTAAGTCCCAAAACAATAAATGTTCACATGGATGTGGAGAGATAACAACACTCATACACTGCTGGTGGGACTGAAAACTAGTACAGCCTCTGTGGAAAGCAATCTGGAGATACCTCAAAGAGCTACAGGCAGAACTAACATTAGATCCAGCAATTCCATTACTGGGCATCTACCCAAAGGAAAAAAAGACATTGTATAAAAAAAGACATCTGCGCTAGAATGTTTATAGCAGCACATGGGTCACTTTTGCAATGCTTGAGTCATGGCTATAAGTGTGCCGGTCACCCAGTTAGTGTTCATTGCACCATTAGGTAGGTTTTCATCCATCCCCTCCTCCATCCTCCCTACTTGATTTCCACTGAGTTTTACTTCCCTCTGTGCGCATGTGTGCTTATTGGTTAGTTCCAAATTACTAGCAAGTGCATGTGGTGTTTGTTTTTCCATTCTTTAGATACTTCACTTAGGATAATGGTCTCCAGTTCCATCCAAATTGTTGCAAAAGGCATTAATTCATCTTTTTATGGCTGAGTAGTATTCCATGGTATACGTAGACCACATTTTGTTAATCCACTCATGAATTGATGGGTACTTCTGTTGATTCCACATTTTTGCAATCGTGAATTGTGCTGCAATAAACATTTGAGTGCAAGTGTTATTTTTATAAAATGTCTTTTTTTTCCTCTGGGTAGATACCCAGTAGTGGGATTGCTGGATTGTATGATAGGTCTACTTTTAGTTCTTTGAGGAATCTCCATACTGTTTTCCACAGAGATTGTATTAATTTGCAGTCCCCCCAACAGTGTATATAAGCGTTGCTTTCTCTCTGTATCCTTGTCAGCATCTGTTGTTTTGGACTTTTTAATAAAAACCATTCTTACAGGTGCAAGAAGATATCTTTTTGTAGTTTTAACTTGCATTTCCTTAATGATTACTGATGTTGAGCATTTTTTCATGTTTATCGGACATTTGTCTTCTTTTGAAAAGCTTAATCATTTTAATTGTAGATATTCTGAACAGCAAATTTAGTCATTATGAATTCTCATTTTTGTAAATGTGTTAGAAACTTTTAACATAGTTTTTGAAACATTATTATATTAAAATGAAGTGGCTTCATGTTTACAATAAATAGAAAAAATTAATTTTTAGAGAAAAGAAATTTTTTATTGACATTCTGTATAAGAATAATTTAATGGTAATAAATACATTATCCTAGTTTGTTCAATTCAAATTCATGGTATTACATTATAAATTATAGCAACATATATTGTTTTGATTGCAGATTATCAAAAGAAGTTTGCAAAGACAACATTCAGAAAAGGTGAATATGCAGGTGTGTAAATTAATAGCATTTATATAAGGCATCTAGATACTCAATTCTTAGATTTCTCTGATATGAGATTGATCATAAATTCATATGATCTTTGAAATGATGTTTTGTTTCCTTGGGTATAATGAAAAATTAGAAAAATGTACACATGATATTTGCCGGGGGAGGCTCCAAACATCCTATGTACTCTCATCCTAAAGCAGCATGACATTTAATTTTAATCCATTTACAATCCAGAGCCACACATGCTATTTTAACATCTTCCAGATAGTAATTTAAATGTTTCTAGTCTTTCTTTAGTTCTCTGATCTGTAATCCCTTCTTAATCTCGGCATTGTGTGGCTTTAGCAAATTTCATTAAATATGCCCCTGAATGGATACGTTTTGAACTGTCAATAGTTCTATATGCAAAAGTAAATGGAGACATTTAAAAAAATAAATAATTGCCTTTGTCAACATTATTTAGTGTATGTGAGCACATTTTTCATTTTGTGATTTAAATTATTTTATTTATTGTTTTTAATTAAAAATAATTACTTTTTGCTGAATGTATCAGCAAAAACCACGTTGTCAATAGATCAGGGAAACCAACCTCGTTTTAGTAATGGTCTAGAAACTGGTTTGGTCCAATTATCATATATGGCATTTACATTTGAATATGAAAATACTGAACAAAGAGATTAAATTATTTAACTCAGGACATGAAGGAGCACAAACTGCAAAGTGCATTTTAATTTTACTTATTTGATTTAGTTGTCTTGGAAAGAGTTGAAAATTTCTGTGACTAAATGATAATCTTTAAACTTTATTCACTAATCAGAATTAGAATCAAAATTAATAAAATAAATTCAATGGCAAAGTTTGTACAAACAACATAAGTGAATGTATGTATTTATTTACAATTTTTAAAAAATCTTCCTGTAAATATTGAATTAATCTTGACAAAAATGTTTAGTACTTCAATTAACCAAAGTCTTCATCTGCAATATCAAAGAATACAGCATATTTATAAAGGGAATTTTGTCCATGAAGTAAAAGAAGATATTTTCATGAAAGGAAATACCGACATTTAAATATTAAGACCTTTTCCCAAAAGCATAGAATTAGAAAAAAATTATATACTGGTAAAATTTTGCTATAAAATGTACATTTGATAATTCAGAATTTAACCATCCTTACTTTATATTATACACAAAAATTAAAGAATAAAGCTCTATTTATATGCATGTTAAAAATGTTTAGATGCTAAAACTAATCCATAACAAAGACTTCTATCTATTTGAAGTTAAGTTTGTAATATGCTTCCTAGCATTAGAACAATTATAAAGAGAGTGGAGATTTATTACAATCCCTTTGAAATAAAATTTGATCTAAGTCAATTCCCAAATATGTCGGCTTAAACAAAAATCAACAGCAAAAATCCCATGGCTTATGAAAGTGGATATATTGCTCATATCCGCATTCTCTGTTACTCAGTTTTAACTGAGCACCAATTTAGACCTAGGGTTGTCTATACAAAGTCAACAAGAATATTACTTTGCTTATCTGAAGAATTTTGAATTAATTTCTTGATTTATAACTATATTTTAAACTGTAGGTCTAAAAAGAATTATTTTACATGTGTGAATTTTTGACTTTGTCTTAAAATAGGTTTATGTCCTCTAATGAGGTTCAGTATGAATAATAACAACTTCTAGTTATACAGTTTTTAAATTATACTTAGCATAATTGATGTTTTTTATTTTTTATATGCAATACTTTTTACCCACCACATTTGTTAAACATAAAATTCTTATGCCCTCTGTTAAGATGATTTAAAATTTCATAAAATATACATACTAAGACAAAAATAAATCAAAACGATAGTAATTGAATGTATTTTTTCTTTATTACAATATTATAAAAATTTAAAGAGTTGTTCTTATCCTTTTCCCATATATTATACTTAAGTATTATTACCATAATAACATTCACTTTGAAAAACAAGAGGCAATATGAAAATCATAGTAACATTCACTCCGAAAAAAAAAGACGATAAACAGTAAATAAAGTCAACTTTGAAATTGGTGTTTTGAGAAGATGCAGAGTATAGATTATTAAAACTGTATTATGATAGGCTATTTTATTTAATAAAATAAATTTTATAGGAGATTAGTTCTTTTCCAGATCTGCAACTTTGGTAGAAGTCATTAGCATTATTAAATACATGACCTTTATATAGTAAAATAATTATGGGCATTGCTTCCCTGAGATAGTTGCTTTAAGATGTAAAAATATACCACAGTTCCTTTTTGCCACTATGATAACATAGCTGCAGGAAAATAAACTGAAAAATTGGAGATTTGTGTGAAGAAAATTCAAGCCCAATGTGCCTTGTGATCACAGTGATTTTGAAAGTTATCTCAATTGCTTTCACAGAGCATGCATGTAGGCAGAGCTTGTAATGTAGATCACATTGGCACAACTTTTATGACAGCTGTGTTAGGCCTGGTTTGGAGCACTATCAAAGAAGGGGTATTAGACTTTTGCAAAAGCCTCTCCAATCCCTCAACATGTATTTCCTTTCTTCCTCTGCACTATTGGAGTCATTCCAATGCCTGGAAGAATTAAAAAAAAGAGGCACGGCAGTGGAGGATGTCCTATCTAGTACAGATATTGATTTCTGCATAAGAATACAGGAACTTCTAAGGGTAGTCATGAAAGCTTCTATACTTTTCAAATCTTCTTTTCCAACTTTTAAAAATTTAAACCATTCTATTTTTCATAACAAAGGATATGTTTACACACACATAATAAAAATTATATTAGTCATGAACTATACCTTCCAGTATGACCTATGTTACATACAATTCGTGGTATCATCACTATTCTCCCCTCTCCCAATCATTGGAATCATAAATTTCAAGTTGTAAGTCAGACCCTAGATTGAAGGTAGTTTCTTTCTTCAAGATGCTTTCTCTTCATAGAAAATATTTTAGATACGCATTTTTAAAAAATTGTTTCAGGTTGAGAGCAGTGGCTCATACCTCTAACCCTAACATTTTGGGAGGCTGAGGCAGGAGGATCCTGTGAGGCCATGAATTCAAGACTAACCTGGGCAACTTAGAGAGACTCCATCTCTACAAAATAATTTTAAAAATTTAGCCAGTTGTGGTAGTGTGCCTGTAGTCCCAGCTACTTGGGAGGCTAAAGAGGGAGCTGTGTCTGAAATAAAATAAAAAATGAAATAAAATAAAATAAAATAAAAATTTCATACTTGAGAAGCTGTTTATTTTGTTGTTGTTGTTGTTGTTGTTGTTGTTGTTGTTTTGAGACAGAGTCTTGCTCTGTTGCCCGGGCTAGAGTGCCGTGGCGTCAGCCTAGCTCACAGCAACCTCAAACTCCTGGGCTCAAGCAATCCTTCTGCCTCAGCCGCCCGAGTAGCTGGGACTACAGGCAGGTGCCACCATGCCCGGCTAATTTTTTTTATATATATATTTTTAATTGTCCAGATCATTTCTTTCTATTTTTTAGTAGAGATGGGGTCTCGCTCTTGCTCAGGCTGGTCTCGAACTCCTGACCTTGAGTGATTCACCCACCTCGGCCTCCCAGAGTGCTAGGATTACAGGAGTGAGCCACCGCACCCAGCTGAAGCTGAGTGTTTTAACCTTGAGATTAGGTAAACTTACTACTTGGAATATGGTGATCATATTTTCTTAACTGAAATCTGGGACACATCATCTTTACAAAGAAATTTTTGGGAGTTTGTGAATTTATACACATTCTGAAAGTATTACCATGGCATAAATTAAGTCACACTTGATTATCTATATCAAAAAAAAAAAAACCACTTGTTGAAAAGAATAAAGGGCTATCCCAAAATATCTAGGACATATTCATGTTAATGCTTTTATAGTATAAGGATTAAACCCATCTTTTTCAGACAGTCTTAAACCAAAAAATTGAAAAAAAAATGTTAAAAACCACTATTTAGCAGTTATGTGGTTTGGGCAGAATTCAGATTATCTCTCTTGTGCACGCGCACTTTCTCTCACTCTCTCTGTTGCACACACACACACACACACACACACACACACAGACATACACACATCTATCTAGACCTAATTTATGTTTTTCACACTGCAGGTGCAAACCATTCCTAATGAAGCAATGCACTACTCTGCGTTCCCTAATGATACTCCACATTTCAATGACATGAAATATTCACAGACCTTTTCCAAATGTTTTACATATAAACATAATAAAACTAACTAAGTTCATTTTTGCCATAATATTTTGTACATCCAAAGCAAGGGTGGTATGTGGTAAAATAACCTAATATCTTCCATTCTCTCAATTCATAAAATAGTTGATAGTTACTTCCTTATTAATTTACTATGATTTACATAGATATGTTTTTGTATCTATATGTAATAGTTTGTTTCCAAATAAATATTCCATCTTTTACTCACACGTACCATTTTATATTTTTTTATTTTTAATTATTATGGGTACATAATAGTTGTATATATTTATAGACAAACTTAGAAATCGAAACACCAATCACAAAATATGTGTCTCAATAGCTGTTTCTTCCTTATTCTAAGTACACAGTAGATATGACAGATAATTTCAATATTCTGTAGTTGTGGATAGCATTATATTTTTACCTCTTGTCTTTAATTTTTATGTTTACTCCTTAAAGAACTTAGCCCATTATTTATAAATTTAATTAAAATAACTAAATCATCCACCAAAAAAAGAATATTGCTTTTTGACATTTTTATAATTTTTAGAAAAGCCAGATTTCTGCTTTTTGGAAGAAGATGCTGGAATCTGTCGTGGTTATATTACCAGGTATTTTTATAACAATCAGTCAAAACAGTGTGAACGTTTCAAGTATGGTGGATGCCTAGGCAATCAAAACAACTTTGAATCTCTGGAAGAATGCAAGAACACCTGTGAGGATACATGTAAGTTCCTCATCTCATTTTAGTTTATTCATCAGCATCCTTTTAAAAATAAGGTGTCTTACAGGATGCCCAAGTTTGCCCAAATTTTGTTTTAGGCATGCACATGAAGAGATATTTGTATTCATTAGATTTGAAAGAGATTTGTATGTTTTAAAAAAAAAGCATTGTGCTGCTATAAATATTTGAGTGCAGATGTCTGTTTTATAGAATGTCTTTTGCTCTTTTGGGTAGATGCCCAGTAATGGGATTGTGGATCAAATGGTAGATCTACTTGTAGCTCTTTGAGGTATCTCCATATTGCTTTCCACAGAGGTTGCACTATTTTGTAGTCCCACCTACAACCCAAGTGTCCATCAATACATGAGTGGATCAATAAAGTGTGCTATATGTATACCATGGAGTACTATTCAGCTATAAAAAACAATGGTGATATAGCACCTCTTGTATTATCCTTGATAGAGCTGGAACTCATGCCACTAAGTGAAGTATCCCTAGAGTGGAAAAATAAGCACCACATGTACTCACCATCAAACTGGTTTTAACCGATCAACACCTAAGTGCATATATAGGAGTAACATTCATTGGGCATCCGGCATTATGGGAAGGAGAGGAAAGGATGGGTATATACATACATAACGAGTGCGATGCACACTGTCTGGGGGATGAATATGCTTGAAGCTCTAACTCAGAGGGGTGGGTGGTGGGCAAGGGCAATATACATAACCTAAACATTTGTACCCCCATAATATGCTGAAATAAAAAATAAAAAAGCATTAAGAATTAATAAATTTAACTCTAGTGGAAACTGTTTCCATAGCTCTCATATTATTTTTTATGTTACATTATTTAATTTTCCCTCCTTAGAATTTCCCTTCAGGGCAACTGTAGAATTGCTGAAATGCCTTATGCTTATAAATAGAAATTTCAGGAAAAATAGTAATTTGGAAGTTATCACCTAAAATCAATCACTTTTATCTGCCCATGGCATTTATTAAAGGAATAACTCAAACATTAACTGTTACACTTTTTTGACCAAGATCTATAAAGTTATTCATAGAAATTACTTTGTAATACATATATTTAAAGATTCACTATTTAGTAATTTAACATAGCAATGTGAATAAAATTGCTAGAAGTCTACTTTTCTTAACTCTTGTGATTTGCTTCATGTATACAAGTATGAGATTGTGACAATGTTCTTGTATTTTAATTGGCTGTATTTTTTTCCAGTGTCCGATTTCCAGGTGGATGATTATAAAACCCAGCTTGATGTTTGGAATAATAACTCGACTCCTCAACCAACCAAGGTTCCCACAACTTTTGGTAAGAATCTCTTTGTTTTTATTGCTTCCAGAAAAATATTAACATGGTAACAATAGAAGTAGATTGTGTATTAGCAGTATTCCTTTAAAAATTATTTATCTGTTCTGTTATTTAATAATGGTGTATTGAAATAATGAGATTCAAAACGTTTAAAAGGTTCAGTCCCATACAGGTGACAAATCTTGAAGCTATTTTGAAGTATCCTTTGAAGTAGGCTTTTGATTATGTATCACATAAGAAATTTTCCTATGATATTTAACGCTGCCAGATTTATCCTATAAGACACTATTAGGAATTATCAGCCTCAATATATGATGGTAAATTATTGTACCGGCAGCAGTGTGTCAAAGGGAGTCTAAAGTGCTTTTAATGTTAGCATGGCACTGGGCAGAGTCTCTGGTGTTAGTCACAGGGTGGATTAGAAGTTGGTTGAATAACCACACTCAAATGGTATGTCACTCTGGGGGAGGGAAATTTCTTTTGAACTTCTGCAGATCTCTTTTCTGGGTGCTACCGTTTTATCATATTTATCAGATTTAAACAAACATACAGGAAATATTCCCACAAAAATGCAGAGATGAGAAAAAGTGAAAATACTGGGAAATGTAACCCAAAACCACAAATATCTGGGCAGTTAGAAACAACCTAAACATATAAAGGTCCTAGTTGAATTGTAAAAATCACATGTACTCATTAAGATACTGAAGATTTTGCTTAGAAGCAGTCTGTGTGAACGTGTCAAATGTAAACTTGGCAAGAGTTTAAGGAATTCTGTAGCTATTAAAATTGCAACCTTAGAATATAAAAACAAAAAAAAAATTGTGTTTGGTCCAAGAGTTCTCCATCCTGGCCATGTATCAGAATCAGATGGGATTCAGAATCAGAATGTCTTAGTTGGCTCCTCCTTATAAAACAAAAAAACAAATATGCAAGCAAGCAATAAAAGCAAAAAAAACAAAAAACAACAGCCCCCAAAACCCACCTTCTGCCCAGATGGATTTAAAGCACGGCAAATGTTGATTGTGATTTATCTGGAATGAGGGCTGTGAATGTCCAGCTTAACCCACACTGACCTAATCATCAGTGGGACTTGCTTTAGCACTGAGTGCCACACCTTAGAAGTCACAGAAAGAATATGAAGCATGCTTACAGAGGTCAGGAGATCTAAGAGGGAACATACTATGTGCTCTCAGAACTTGAAACACGATCACGGGAAAAGAGAATTAAGTTTTGTACATGCCTCCGTGAGTCCTGCCCGTTCCAGACTCTCCCCGTAACCCACCCTCACCATCCTCACCCTGTTTTATATCCTTAAACCCAGCCTAAGCATGAGGATTAATGTGTGAGAGCTAAAGTAGAAATTTCTTTCTGTAAAATGTTTATTTTTGATGTGAGAACTTCAAAAATGGATGCTGTCTCAGAGATTAGTAAATTCCCTAAATTGTTGGTATTCAAGCAATGTTCTAATAGCACTTAAGGTGTCATAAAGGGAATGCAAACTTTCAGTGGGAGCTAGATAATGTGGTGTACTTAAAATGCCTGCAGGTTCTTAGATTCTATAATTAGAGCAGTGAATTCAGCGTCAGATGAATTTAAGCCTAATTTTTAAATACTGCCTTGTGATAATAAATATCTTTGTGGTTTAATGTTTTACTTGTAAAATTAAGGGATTTCATTGCATTATTTCCTTATGTCTCTCCAACTCTATGTCTTTCAATGGTATTTTGTTTTATCTAGTTAAATATCACATGTTCAAAACCACTTTAAACCTTATTGCTGTGAAAGGTTTAGAATGCAAAAATTATTAATAAGTTTAAAGACACATGTGATACAACAGATCAACAAATAAATGTATAAAATCAGTTTTCAATATGTTCCAATATTTTTTGTTTGAATTATTTTACCAATTCAAATGGAAGTCTTCAGTCATTTATCATTAAAATGAGTAGACTAGGTTAGGGAATAGTTTTGCCTTGAAGTTTTATAAAGTATAAAATTCATGATTTTTGGCAAGCTTACTACCAAATCAGAAAGGGGGCAATGAAAATAAGTGTAAGAAAGTAATATTAATGAGTATTAAATATTCCCTGATACATATCCTCTCTATATTTTTATGTAGATGCACATTGAAAACTGTAACAAATAAGTGAAAGGTTATGCATAAATTATTAACTGAGGAAGCAGTAAGAATTGACAACATGAATTTAAAAAATTAATAAAGATCTTTATTTAAATAATATACTTTTAAGGGATAGTGTTTTCATAGCAACTGCACTTAAAATTAGGGCAAATGTCTCCTTTATTGGTTTAGAAAACTATTTTATTTTTGATGTATACATTTAACTCAAAATCTACATTCCTGTAGCCAACTTGACCCCCTTTCCTCTTTTTCTAGGAGCATAATGAATTCTTTTTATTTTGTTTTGCAAGCTTCCTAGTCTAAAACATAAAACTATGTTGCAATAACTATGAGAAGTTTGATAGCAAGGGAGGCTTGACATGTAAAGGTTGTCAATGAAGCTATGCCTCCATTCTTCCTAAGACCTACATACCTGACCCAACTCATCTGAGATGGAGAAGGTGGGACTGCAGCTGTCCCTCTTGTCTATTTAAAAACTAGACAATAACTTCTCCACTCCCTCCAAAGGGTTTGCTGAGATCTATAAAGACACCTCTTGATTTCCCAGCTCAAATATAGTTGCATCTGTCACTGCTCAAATTATATAAATACATCATTATAGTTTAAGGAAATACAGTTCTTCATTTATGGAAAACCTTGTTGTTCAAGGGTTTCATCAAATGTGTAAGGCACTGTGTGGGTATCAGGTTATTTTGAAAAGATGTAAATCCTGTAAAGTTTCAATTCAGCATATAGGAATAATAATCTACCACACAATATAAGTGGAATAGCATTCTTTTAAAGTTATTTTCATTAAATAACAATCCTTAAGTGTAGTATTTGAATAGTGTGCATAATCTTTAGAACTAAAAGCCACCACAATTGGTTCCTCTCGATTTCCCCCTTCGAATTGGCAGTATTATATAGCAGACAAAAGACCCTTGAGCCCAAAGACATGGGTTAAAATCCCAGCTCTTCCCCTTAATAGCTGTGTAACCCTAAGATATTTCTTTATCTCTCAGAGTCTTATCCTCCCACTGTAAAATAAGGATGGTAGTCCAACAGTAGTAACCTGATAGGGTTTGTTGTGAGGTTAACTCAGTCGATATGCACAGCTTGCTTAGGACAGAACCTGATATCTAGCCGGTAATGTGTATTATTACTCATTATTATTATTCATGTGATTCAGAACAATACTGTTAACTTCCCAGGCCTTAGTTTCTCATCTGTAAAATGAGGCTTTGTAAATTCCCATTTGTAGAAGAAATTTATTATTCAGACACTTATGAAATCTCGAATTATTCAGATAAATGCATCTGTAAATATATAGTCACAAAATCACAACTAACCTTTAAAGAAGAATTCAGGCTAAAGCTAAATTAATGTGTATATGGAAACTCAAACAGTTTAAATGTGTTTATTAGAAACAAGTTGAGATTATTGGCATAGAGAAATATTATATGATTTCAAAGCCAAAAAAATTTATTTGTATCATTTTTCCTTATCTTTTTAACATTTCCAGTTTTCCATCCTTTCTGAGTTCTGCCACTGTTTTTTCTGATTATTCCAGTTTGAACAGTTAATAATTTCTTTTGATCGCCTCTCTTCTTCCAGTCATTCATTAAATTCTATTGCTTTTTCCAATGAAATGTGCATTTATGTCTCTTCCATTTTCAGCCTACTTGTTGTATTCAAATTATCAGCCCTTTATGTTTAGATTATCTAAGCAATCACATGTCATCCAAACTGGGACACTAATGAAAGTGAATGGAGATGCTACAAAAATTAAGTTATATACCTATTTTAAATATCTATGCATTGATAAAAGTTGAAATAGTCATTTTGGTAGCTTTATAAAAATAGCTTTATATTTAAAAGTATTTCAATATTTTTAATCACATATATTTGGGGACATGATATTCTAAAATAATAAGCATAAAGTAATACTGGCTTAGGTAAATCAAGTCATGTAGACATGAGTTAGATAGATATAAATAGATATCACAGAGCTCAGTATAACTCATATATACTGTATGTATATAATACACATAATATAACCAGATATCTGACATAAGTCAATCATAATATATTTTATATAGAAAGAGAGGCAGAGAGACCGAGACACAGACACAGAATCAAATATCTATGAATTATACATGATCTTTTTGACATCACTGTCCTAATCCTATGCATCTGTTATGTTATGGGTAGGCTATCGTTAATCAAACAAGGTTAATCAAACAAATTTACATATCCCTTCTCTTTTACAGAAAAATGAAAATTAAAAACAAGCAAAAGAATACTTAATGAGTATATTCTTTCTGTGTGTTAATTTAGCCTCCTACACTTGGCTTAAATTTGCATTATCTGTTAGCCCTCTACCTATTCCAGATTTTCTTGCTGTCCCTTAAATATAAAATATTTCATCCATCCACATTGCTCTCTTCATTATCACTTAACACAAATTATCTACTCCCATTCCGTATGATGTCTTCTGTGATTTTTCCCACCTAAAATTCACTGGCCCACCTCACCTTCTTCTCTAAACTGCCTTTTCAAAACCATAATGAAACCTCTTCCTCTCTGTTTCCTTTGGCTTCTTATTTTTTGATTCATTTAATACTCATATCATTTGATATTATGTTTGGTCTGCCTCACTGTCCAGATTACAAGTTTTTTTTTGAAGAAAAAGATCATGCATATATATTTTATAGACTATCCCCACTCCCAGAATTTAGCCCAGTATTAAGCACATGACAGATGACTCATAGTTTTTATTTATTAATTTTATGATTCACAGCTACAAAAGAAAGAACAAATGATGGTTGGAAGAATGCTGATCATATTTACCAAGTTTTTCTGAACGCCTTCTGCATTCATGCATCCATGTTCTTTTTAGGATTGGATAACATTTTATGCACCTGTTAATATTTGTGCTTTTGCCATTTCCTTAATATTTATATGTATATGTATTGCCTTTGATAACATACCACTAATAAAGTTTGGATATTTACATGCATAGTGAATATAGTCTTCTCACTACATCTCATTAGTAAATGTCTAACTACCAAAGAAAAACTAATGTTCTGAAGTGTTTTTTAAAAGTTTTGGTTATCATTGGCCTTCTGGAAGAGGTGTTAGGCTCACAAAAGATTTGAGTGACAACCAAACAACATGACTGATACAATTTCCAGATCTGCAAGATAATGTTGTCACCTATTAGGCCTCTTTTTGAAGATATGATTACATGTAAGAGGAATATTGCAAATGTGGAAACTTTATGAAAAGAAAATATCCCCCATCAACCAAAGAGTTACACATTCAGCTGCATATACTGCAGTTAATCACAAGTACTGTGGACAATTCTAAAAAACCTCATTTCATCCACAATCCATTTCAATAGTTCTAAAGAAGCATCCTGCCTTTCACAATGTGGTCTCAGACCAAGAAACATAGAAACATCTCCTATAATCTAAATACACCTGCGTAGTAAATCTGGAGCCTCCTCTGCTGATTTTTCTAACAAGCTGGCTTTCCAAAAATAGAAAACAACTTCTGGAGAGTATCCATCATGCCTTCTACTTCCTGGCAGGAGAGCTGGTGAGGAACAAAAATGTGACACTTCATCTCTGCCAAAATTGCTGCCATCCAAATGCAGTCACCCTAGATGACCACTGCCTACCTTTCTAATCCCTTTCTTCCTGGACCACTTCTAGTCTTAACAAAGATCAGTTTTTGTTTTTGTTATAAGAGTCCTCCAGAGAAGTGTTTCTCAAGTTTGAATAATATACAGACACATTTTTAAAAGGGAAAAATCACAGACTTCCAATTTGTAAACCAAATTTTTTAAATAAGTAGTTTTGTACGAACAAGAAAAATAGTAGGAAGAAACTCCTTAAGCTTGCGTTCATTATACAAGTATAACCCAAAACTTATTTAAAAATTAATACAACCCAAAGTATAAACACTAATAAATTGATAACACTAATTTGATAAAGCATTTTTTTTGATAAAGCATTTTTTTGCTAAAGCAATAAAAATCCCTATTGTATTTACCGGGGAAAAGAATCCCTATTCAATAAATGGTTCTGGGACAACTGGATAGCCACACGCAGAAAAATAAAACAGGACCCATGTCTCTCACCATTCCCAAACATTAATTCGAGATGGATAAAACAATGAAATATAAGGCATGAAACTGTAAGAACTCTAGAAGAAAATGTTGGAAAAACTCTTCTAGATCCTGGCCTAGGCAAAGAATTTATGAAGAAGACCCAATGGCAATCACTACAACAACAAAAATCAATCAATAAATGGGACTTGATTAAATTTAAAAGCTTCTGCACAGTCAAGGAAATAATCAACAGAGCAAACAGACAACGTACAGAATGGGAGCAAATATTCGCAAGCTATACATTTGATAAAGGACTAATAAACAGAATCTACAAAGAACATAAGCAAATCAGGAAAAAAAATCAAACAGCCCCATTAAAAAGTAGGCAAAAGACATAAACAGAAGCTTTTCAAAAGAAGATAGACAAATGGCCAATAAACATATGAGAAAATGCTCAACATCACTAACCATCAGGGAAATGCAAATTAAAACCACAGTGAAATATCACCTTACCCCAGTCAGAATAACTTTTATTAAAAAGTCCAAAAGCAATAGATTCTGACATGGATGCAGAGAGAAAGGAGCACTTACACACTGTTGGTGGTACTGCAAATTAATACGACCTCTATGGAAAACAGTGTGGAGATTCCTCAAAGAACTAAAAGTAGACCTACCATTTAATCCAGCACTCCCCTTACTGGGTATTTATCCAAAGGAAAAGAAGTCATTTTTATAAAAAGACACCTGCACTCAAATGTTTATTGCAGCACAATTCACAATTGCAAGGATGAATAATCAACTCAAATGCCCATCAATTCATGAGTGGATTAACAAAATGTGGTATATGTATACCGTGTATTAATAATACTACTCAGCCATGAGGAAGGATGAATTAATGCCTTTTGCAACAGCATGGATGAAACTGGAGACCATTATCCTAAGTATCTAAAGAATGGAAAAACAAACACCATATGTACTTACTTTTAAACTGGAACTAACTAATGAGCACATATGTACATGGAGGGAAGTAAAACTCAATGGAAATCAATAGGGGGGAGGAGGAGGGAGAGATGGGTGAAAATCTACCTAACAGGTGCAATGAACACTATCCGGGTAATGGGCACACTTATAACCCTGAGTCAAGAATTACAAAAGCGATCCTTGTAACCAAGAACATTTGTATCTCCGTAATACTTTGAAATACATTTTTTAAAAATCCCTATTGTAATATAAATTTTGTATTGATTACTATACAGCAGGTTAGTAATGAGGTAAGAATAGTTTAGAAAAGCCTTTGCTACTCTCTGTTGTATATAATTCTCTGACTACCCTTTTTCTATTTGAATACTGGACACTCTGCAGAAATGAAGTTGAGAAGCATTGATATAAAATGTGTCAACTAGGAAAATCCCAACTCTATCTTTTCTAGGAACACAGCAGAGTGGGGTTTCTAGCTTTTGATCATATCTGATACTATCAAATGGATCTCATGAACCAGTGCAAATATGATCACATACATAAAATCTGGAACTTTGGTGTGTCATTTCTAGAATCAGTCCGGGTTCAACACACCAACCCAATAATTCTTTCCTTTAAGTGTGTGCTCTCTAAATACTGTTTGGCTTAGCACTGCTGCTCTTCAGATTTGTTTCTAGCCTCCTCGTTTGGTTCCTGTTTTGATTAGATATCTGTCTCTCATTCAAACTTAGTAAACCTCAACTTCATGCATGTAACTCTGGGTAAGACACATCTATCGTGTTCTGAAGCTGAGCTTCAGAGAAGAGGGAATTTGGATACCATTTATGAAAGAGAAGTTGTGACAATTTTCTTTTTATCTGATAAAATTATTAAAATATTCTTCTCAGTTGTTAGTTTTTAATTTTCCAGTTAGTTTTCAGAATGACTTATTACAATGGTTAAGAGCATTGGCTTTATGCACGGAAATATGTTGTTTTTAATTCCAGTTCTGCTATTTGTGGATTCACTCTGTGGCTTTGAAAAAAATCAAACCACTTCTCTCAGCCTCATGTTCCTCATTTGTTATGTGTAGAGAGTAATAGCTCAAAACTTTTGTGAAGATTGTAATGAAATATAAAATTTTTAACCCAATGCTGTGCACATAAGAGCTCAAAATATTAATTTCTGAGTTTTTGATGATGATGATAATCACCCAGTTTCATCTGATCTTTATAGCAGAAAAAATAATCAGAAGTCTTACTTATACACATTTTATTATTGATGATTTTAATATAACTAACATCTGCAGCTTTGATCTGAAGTATCTTCATTTAATGTATTTCATACTATGATTATCTGAAATAACATATATAGCACTTATAAAATTCAAACCTAATTTAAAAATACACATATATATTTGTGTCTTTGGATCTTATTTTTAATTGAAGGACTTGTAAACCTGTATTTCCGACTTCATCTTATGACCTCAGGTGCGAATCTGTGTACTTTTGAATTTCAGTTCAGTTCAACAAACATGGAATGCTTTTTACATAATGGAACTATCACAAGGACTGGGAATATATGGATAATAAATAAGAGGGTAGTTTTACCCTTTACAGGTGTGCTGTCAAATGGAGGAAGGAGATGGTTAAATAAATGACCTCAATGCCTATCTATTACATGCCAAGATAGAGAGCTGCACAAGGTTTATGGGAGGACAGAGTCACAATAATATTGTACATCCATTAAATGGTGTCAACATTAAATTTTTCTGTCTTCTCAAAACCTGAGTTTTAGCTTCCATCTTCCATCTTGGATTTATTTTCCTAGATGCTGGGTAATCTATGGACATAGCTTACAATTCCATCTTCATTAAGAGATTTTTCTAAGTAAAGCCACAAAGAAAGCAAGCCACAAAATATTACACATTATAAAACTATTATAAGTAGAATTTATTCTGTAATGATATTTCATAATACATTAGAAAAATATTCCGCTTTCTAAGTCAACTGGTCTAGATACACTAAAATTATCTCATCTCTAACTCTCTCCCTGCCCAAATTCAATCTGGTTCTAAATTTTAGCCACTCCCTCAGTAACTGCTTTAGTTAGGGTTCTTTTATATTCTTCTCTATTTACAGTTACTGGATTTAGCCTACACATGCCTGGTTGAGTTTGCTTCATGTATCAAAAACTATCAGAATTTGTCTCCTTCATCCTTCAATATTTTCAGTGGCTCATTAATGTCTACATCATAAAATCCAAATAGGTTAGTATTCAAGAAATTTCTTAATTTTTCTCTAAATGTACTTTTCCAGCCTTCTATCCCACTGTACCCATTCATGCATCTTATTCTTCAGATTGCCTAGAGTTTACAAAGTACCCCAAACACACCAGAAATATTCTGACCTATGTGCTCTCACTTTCCTTCATATGCCCCTTTATCTCCTCTGCTTATTAAAATCCCATTCTTCCTAGAAAGATGATCAGTGGACTAAATAAACATTAATTTTCACCTTTTGCTAAAAATCTGATAGTATTTACGATTTTGCACATGTCCTAAAGAAAAGTTTTTCTCTTGTATTCTAAGACCTAATTATCTTATAATAAAGTATATTCATAATGATTTCATAATTTGTAATTTTAGCATAGCTTTCTTTCTTTGTGGCTTTGCTTAGAAAAATCCCTAAATGAATATGACTTTGTGAACTCTACCCATGGATTAGGCAGTATCTAGGAAAAGAAATCCACCCAACAAATGGCTACTCAATTTCTTTCTTTCCTTTTTAATGTGTGGACAGATTCTCTATCTGAATAAGGTTTCACACAGTCTATATATTATGAACTTTCAATTTCAAATTCCCTGGCAACCCACTTTCTACATTTTATCCCCAGGTAAAGGAGCCCAGTACACACAGAAAAAAAAAA
>RJWJ010014077.1:0-38638 GCA_004363605.1 Indri indri | reverse complement strand
TGGCGATTGCGGGGGCTGTCACTGTCAGATCTCCACCCAGAGTCTGGGGGGCTTGTGACACATGAGGTGCTCCTGAGGGACAAGGACCCAGCTCCAGGGAGCACAGCATGGGGTCCCTCAGCCAAGTCCAGCAGCCCCTGGAGGGCAGAGTCTCTTCCAGCAAGGGACAGGGGCCTGCGCCACAGGCTGGGGCTGCAGACGAGACTCCCCAGAAGAGAAATGCACGTTCCTAGGTCGAGGGGACTGTGGGGTTGGGATGTGAACGACGGGGCTCTGAAGGGCCCATGGATGTGCCCAGAGAGAGGACACGTCAGCTCCTCCGACTGCCAGACCCTGGAAGGTGGAGCCCTCAGCCAAGCGGAACTGCCATGTCCCCAAATCCCTCCCTGTTCCTCCTTCTCAGACCCAGGGACCCCAGAACAGCAGCCAGCAGGGCGGGGAGGAGAGGGCGGCAGGCATGTGGTAGGACGCCCCAACTTTGGCCTCGGCAAGAGGGAGGGCAGGACACCTGCCTTTGAATGAAGATGGACGTGTTTAGTTAAGGTGCAACTGGACACGTCCCGGCCACGGAGCAGAGACTGCGTTGGGACTGCATGTCTCGGTGAGCATCAGAATCCAGGTCAGCAAGAGATCACTGCTGCTGAAGAGGTTTTAAGGGGCAGCAGGAGATGGAGCCCTTCGGTAAACCACGCCCTTTCAGGGTGCCAGCACGAGCACTGCCCGAGGGACAGGCTGGCTGAGCGTCATCTGTCCAAACTGCACGTCCGCCCTAGGAGGTCAGTGCAACATCCCCACCTTAGAATGAGGGAACTTGTCATAATGAGGCTCAGAGAGGGCAGGATCCCTGCCCAGGGTCACCAGCTGGAGGCCGCAGGATTCCACCTAAGGGTCTGACTTGCAGTCTCATGCTCTGGGAGCTCTGTAATTAAGATGCCGAATTATCGGGGTACTTTCTAACCAGAACCTCACATCTGCGAGGATTGTGGCAGGAGCTGGGAGGACGCTCCCGAGGTCACCACGCTGGCAGGGAGGAAGGGACAGGCTCAGGAGGGCCACACAGCCAAAAGAGGGGGCTTGAGGGAAGAAGCTCTCCACTCAGCCGAGCAGGACAGCCAAGACCCGAGCAGCTGGGTCCTCAGGAGAGCAAAAGTTCAGCCAAGGCCAAGGTGGCACTTCCTGCAGGGAGGCCCAGGGGCGAGGGTGGCTGAGGACAGAGGGCACAAGACTGGGCAGGGTGGGCCAAAAGGGGGCACCCAGTGGAAGTGGGCATGTGCAGACGAATGTGCGTGAGAGTCTACACGTGTGTGTGTGTGTGTGTGCACATATGTGTGGGGAAGAGCCAGGCTAGCCTGTCCTGATCGGGGATTGGGGGAAGATAGAGCTGAGAGGCAGGGTGCAGAAGAGAAGCCTGTGTCCTGAGTGGACCTAGTAGATCACATAGGAGTGAGAAGATTTCTGCAGAAGTGCATGTAGTACAGGAGGTACATGTGTGTTAGGGTTTTTGGTTTTGTTTTTTTTTTTTTTTTTGCGTGACTGCTTGTAACTACCAACTTCAAGATCAATAGCCTGTAACAACAGGCACTTATTTCTTGCTCAAGGATCTAAAGGCCGCCTGCATTGCTCCGCGATGTGCTGGGCTGGGATCCTGGCTGTGGAGGTGTCAGGTCATCTCCACGTGTGTCCTCATCCGGGTCCAGCAACTGCCCAAGACGTGTTCTTCTCAAGGCAGACGGGATCCTGCATGAGCCCAGCCAGACCAAACAAGCACGTCGAAGTCATCTGTTGCATCGGGTCAGCTAACATTCCCTCGGCCAAAGCAAGTCACAGGATCCAGCCCAAACCCAGCCGTTCGGGTCCAAGAAGGTGCTGCCTAGAGTCCTGGGAGGACGTGGCGGGTTCTGTGGCAGAGGGCATGCATGGGACCGGGAACAATCCAGTCTGCCACAGGAGACAAAAGCCCTGGGGCCCTCCCACAGTCCCTGGGGTCTCTGGAGCCCAGATCTGTTCCCCTCTGTCAGTGAGGAGAGCAGCCCATTCGCAGGCCACTACCTGCCTCTGCCTTACTTTTCTACAGCAAGAGGTGCGCTGCCGCCAGGCGATGGGGCTCCTCGGACATGTGGCAGGTCACAGCTGAGGTCTCGCTCCGAAGTATCAGGCACACAGTAGAGGCTTAATAAATCCTTGACTGGGCGAATGGATTAACCAAGGAAAGAACTCTAAAGTTTCACACAATGTCTTCTAACCATGAACACAGTGCAAGGGTGGGCTTGTAAAGGGGACTCGAATGCCTCTTGAGTACTGTGGCACAGAACTTTCTGGGTGCCTTCCCGGACCCGAGACAGGGGTGTCGCTAAAAGTCCCCTGCCAAGGAGAGCACCTGAGACCACTGCCTGTCCTCTCTCACCGCGATTCCCCACTCGCCGTGAGCCTCAGCCCCGGACGCACAGAGGGGAAGGGACGGGGCGGCTTCCTCCCCTCTCCGTCAGCCTGAGGATAGCACCTGCTTGACTTCTAAGCACCGAAAGTCTTACATGCTCTCCATGGATTACAACATCCGTTCCCCTGACATCACGTGTGCACCTGTCAAGGCAGCACACGCCTAGTGGCTTTCATCTGCGGACAGAGTCGCCCGGCTCCTGGATTTTCCTCCCTGCTGAGTTGAACAATGAGGTTTTTTTCATCATTATTTCAAATGTTTTTCACAAGCTTGATTTAAAAAGGGAAAATTCCCCACCATATTTTCGGTCTGATTATCAGATGATGATGGACAATAGATTGATAAGAGTCACTCAAGGAGACACAAGCCCTTGTATATAACAGCTACTCCAATTACCAGGCACTACTAAACTATTATTGATCCCGTTCACACTGGGTGATAACTGAGCATTTTCCACTTCTTTAAAGTGCTGTTAGCTAGAAACTCCCAACGCTGAAAAAACAGGAGACTTCATTTAAACACAGCTCAATACAGTAAATAGCACACACTGAAAGTTCAGAGCTCTTTAATCTCAGTGAAACAAATAACTGCCCGGCACAAACATGCAGCCTTTCTAGTCGCTAAATGGTTTATTATAAAATGGGTACCAAGGAGGTCATTTAATATGTAACCTTAGCTACTGCCATAGACACACAGAAGGAAGAACCGGTTCATGGCATTTGCTTTCAGGGGTTTAAAACAAGGATGGTGGGGGAGGGGACGGGGGTGGTGACCAGAGGGCCATTGTTAACCATCAAGGGGGTTTCTTATAAGCTTTGGCGACGTCCTTCCAGCTGTGGTGCAGCAGATACCGTTTTTGTGTGAAACTGCAGGATTTGTAGGCGAATGGGGGCCTCCAGGCAAGTGTCGATCAGACAAATATTTCTGTTTGTCTGGGCTGTCAGACTGCTGTCCCCAAAGATGCTGACCTGTGACTGCCTCTCCCCTGAGCATCTGGTTTGGCCCATGACAAATTGGAGCTGTTCCCTCGAGGGGCCAAGCTGCAGGTCACAGCAAACTCGAAACATAAAACTAAGGAAATTGACGAATACGGAAATCAACGAGACTGTGAGGTTAATCTCTCCATACCATCAGCAGTTAGCCCAGGGCTGACCACTGAGACCTGAGGTCAGGGCACATGACCCGGGGAGTCAATGAAAAGTGGTTTCTGTTATTTATTTTGCCATATTTCTCCCACTGTGAATAGTGTCACCTTTGATTGTATGAAAATAAAAGCACAGGATTTCCTGAAACAAAGGCTACCGGTCGTCATTCCAGGACAAGGGAGCCACTCCATGGAGCCGATGGCCTCGGCTCACCACCCAGCGGGCGTCTGGCTGTCCGTGTGTCCAGCACCTGCAGAAAGGCGCTGTGGTCAGGGGAGGAAGAGCCCAGCAGCTCCTCCTGAACAAAGCAGGGGTTGCTCGGCGGGGGAAGAGGGCGGACGTGGAGGGAGGAGGGATGAGGCGAAACCGAAGGTTAAAATGGGTTTGGAAACGAGTCCTCACCACGCCGTCCACAGTACCTGGTTCTCTTGTCATTAATCAGTCCACACGTTTATTTGCAGGTCACAAAAGGTTCAGCCTCATCCTGGTCTAAGTGACTTGCAGCTGGTCAGGGAAGCTGCATGAGCACGAAGTTTCAATAGCGTGGAGGGTGAGAGGGCGCGGGCCAAGGTGCAGGATGTGCTGGAGATGTTGGGGAAGGGCCCACTCTCAGCCTGGGGGTGCAAGAGGCCCTGGGAGGGTGGGGGGAGATCCTTGCCCTGAGCCTTGGAAGGGCCCGTCGGAGCTGGCAGGTTGGGCCCACGTCTGATGGCAGGGGCTGCACACGGGCCAGCACGGGGCAGAGGTGGACGGCGCCTCCAGGAGCCGGCTGGAAGGGACTCAGACAGATGTTTGGACACCTGTGAACAGCTGCAGTGTTCACAACTGCCGAGGGGAGGGAGCAAGCCAAGTGCCCACCGACAGATGAAAGGACAGGCAAAGTGTGGTCTATCCACACAGTGGAATACCACTCAGCCTGAGAAAGGAACTTCTGGCACCTGCTACAACTTGGATGCGCTTTGAGGATATTGTGCTGAGTGAAATAGTCACAAAAGGACAAACATTGTATGATTCATTCATGCGGTCCCTAGAGTTGTCACAGACAGGAGGGAGAAAGGCAGGTGCCAGGGACTGGGCAGGGGGGATGGGGAGTCTGTGTTCAATGGGGCCAGAGCTTCAGTTTGGGAAGATGAGAAGGTTCTAGAGATGGATGGTGCTGATAGCTGCACAACAACAGGAGTGTACTTAATGCCATTGAATGGTACACTTAAAAATCGTTAAAATGGTAAGTTTTACATTATGTGTATTTTACCACAATTAAAGCAAAAGAGCCCGCAGGCAACCTGGGGTGGAGGGGACCAAGTGGGAAGGGACACAGAGTTCCTCCTCTGTGTTTGGACTGAGCATCCGCGCAGGAGGCAGCGGGATGAGGAGCGCGGTCAAGTCTGCATTTTTACAGAACGGCTCTGACTCCGGCGGAGGATCGGGAGGTGCGGGTGCTGTCAGGCATGGACACCCCTGCCCTCGGGCAATGGCGGCTGGGTCAGCGTGGAAGGAATTGGTGCAGGAACAGAGGGAGCCATTGCAGACCCCAGACGCACATATGACACACATGTCAAAGGCACTGTGCCCCACCCTGAATGGAGCATGCGCCACAGAGAGGGACACAGCACAGGGCTCCGACGAGGTGGCAGCTGCTACGCTCTGCCCAAACAGGACCAGAGCCGTTTAAGCCTCCAGGAAGTGGACGCTCTGAGAGCCCAGCACTCGGAATGCAAAGGCAGGAGGGAAACAGCTTTCTGCTGCTGCGTCTCCATGCCCTGGAATCAGAGACCTCAGATGCACGGCTTGTTTTTGTTTTGGTTTTGATTGACCTCTGTAACACCTTTTTAAAAATTTAATCGGAGGGCTTATAGTCTGAGAATGCCTTCTATAGTTCACCATGGTCTTCAATAGTCCCTGTTGGCATTCATTAAAAATAAAAACCTCAGAGAAGCAGTGATCTAACTGTCTCAATCCTGACAGTCCCTGGGGGTGGGGGACACAGAGGGGACGAGCGTCGAGGAAAAGCTTCCTAAGTGTGCGGGAAGGGAGGGCGGCCCCCAGGGAGCTCCCATCCTCCATGGTCCTTTTCTCAGCAAAGGCAAAAGAGAAACATGACAAGCACAGAAGGCTCCACATGTGCTCACGTAGACTTTGCAAGGTGCCACTGGAGCCACCATCGAAGATACCAGAGCCCCTCTTCTGACATTTCCCGGATTTAGGGACCTTCAAGTAGAACAAAGGAGGCCCAAAGTAGAGAGTGGTATTTGCGGGTAAAAGCGAGAGCACAGCATTGGATCTGGAGTTACATAGCTCTGGGTCCAAAGTGTCAGTTTGCAATTTATCATCTGCAGGACCGTGGACAAGGTCTCTGTGCTTTGGTTTCCATATCTGACAAATGGGGACAATGGCAGTGACTCCCACAGGAATGATGGAGGAAGGTGTTAGAATAGTGTCTGGCTGTGCGAGGCGGCAGACATACAGCCGCCACTGCCACCACCGGTCACCATCGGCCTCTTGGCCTCACCTTCCTCAGCCCAGCATCCATGCCAGAGCAAACCAAGTACGAAACCAAGGACACCTGGCGGGATGCCTGACACGCAGTGGGGAGCGAGCACGGGAGCCCTCCACCTTCCCCGGGCAGGTAATAACAACTGCCCTTTACTACCTTTCACTGTGGCTCTCAGGAAATAAAGGTAACAGCGGCTAATAATCATGCAGTCCTCACCAAACGTGGGCCTGTGGGAAATGCTTTCCTCATAGCAACCTCATTTCCTGCTCACACCGCTTCAGAGGTGTAAAGCGACCTTAATTCCCTTTCAGGGTGAAAAAATGAAGTCTTAGACATGTAAGGACTTACCTGCCATCCCTCAGCCAGCAGGAGGTGGCGCTGGGTTTGCACCAGGCAGGGCTGCCTGGAACAGCTCATAAGGCACTGCAGCCGGCAGCTCTGGGACCAGGGTGGCTGGCTGGAGGGTGGCAGCCTGGCACTCGGGCCAGCAAAGGGACCAGGTGCAGCTCAGCAGGAACAACAACACAGACACAAGCTGCCCGTCTGGGACAGTCATCACCCAACTACTCCTGGCCCAAGCTCTGGCCATATCTTAGGGAGGAGAATGAGGGTATAGAAGACAGAACTTCACTCCCACTGGAGAGAAAGAAAAGTCATCATGACTCTAGAGTCATACTTATTAGATTGACCAAGTCGTCAAAAGTGGTCAACTGCTGGCAATTACACAACCTAATATGTATTAATGAATTACTTGTAATTAACCTTATAGTTCAAATACAGGTCTTCCAGCCAAATAGGCTTTATTCTCTTAAATTCTAACATAAAGTAATCTTTCTAAGCATTTCCAGTCAGAATCTAGACTGAGATGAGAGAGGGGATGAGGCCAAACCCTGGCATTTGGGGTCCTATGGAATAAGGGAATTAGGTTCTCTGGAGTTTCTAAGCCCAAACCTGAGGCAATTCCAGAAGACAAACCCTGGAAATGCAAAAGCACCATCACTGGGTTCCACGCACAGTCTCCTAACCGGGTGTTTCCTACATTGAGGTTCACTTGGAAACCAGGGCTTCTGCAAGCTCACAGGTTAGTCCGGGAAGGAAGATGCTCTTGGGCTCAGGATTCTCCACGGAGTATACGTCTGATAGAAACGTGTCAGTGCTTTGGTCTACCTGCATTCCGTGCTGCACTGAGTATTTTGGTGTAAGCACACCTACTATTAAAAAGCAAATTAATGAATGATGATAATTTTTGACTTTTAGCATTTTTTGGAAAAATCATACACCTCCTGCACTTCTAAAAATCTTGAACTCTTGGGGATCAATTGAAATAAAATTTAAAGAAAGTACATCTTACTATAAAGGAGTTGGGCACGTGGGAGTGTGCAGCTGAGTGGGTGCAGGAAGAGAAGTGACTAACGAGCTCGGAGAGGACTGATTTGCATCCGCGCCCACTCGGACGGAAATAGGCGCGTTGCTAAGCGCTCCCGGCGGCACAGCAGGAAAGGAGCGAACAGAAACCGCGTGCTTGGGAGAGGAGAGCCTTCCTGTGCACAACCGCAGAGATACTTTGTTGGCAATAGAGTGGCTGGAAAGGAAATAAGTTTACGAAGTGAAGTTTTTTGGAGTGACTCCAATAGAGCCATCTCAGAGCTGGAAGTCAGGAAGAGGCTCCGCTGCTCTCTGCCCAGCGAGGCTGAAGTCAGTTCACCTCTATGAGCGCCAGTCCCCCCTTCATAAAGAGGCTGGACCCCTCACAACACATGGAAAGTCAGGGAGTGGATTCCCCAAAGTCACGTTTCCGAACCTAACAAATCTCAGTGCATGGCTACCTTTGCATGACACCAGGATTTCTGAAAATTACCTGGAAACAAAGGCCAGTTCTCCCCCTGCAGGGCCAGCTCCTGCACCCTGAGGTTGTCCTGGGCACTTGCCGATTGTCCAGGGAGAACCAGGCAAGCGTTGCAATTCCCTCTCATCATTTATGACCAGAAGCCACAATCCAAGCTTTCATGGGCCACAGAAGATAGATGTGGAGTAGACAGAGGGACCAGGATGGGTGAAAGAAAAGTCACACCTTAGAGTCCCCAAGCAAAGCATCCTGGGCACTAAAATCTGTCTAGTCCAACCTTTACTTTACGCACAAATTGCAGGGAGGGTCTCTGAGGTGTTCTTCCACCTCCACCTGGGCCACTGCACCCCCAAAGGCCTCCACGTTGGCCTGCAGCCATGGGAGGGCCTTCCTCCCCTCCCTGCCTACCCGAGCCCACGTGCCCAGCTCAAATCCCCCACCTGCCATCAGGCTTTCCCTGGTCAGGTAGTGAGAAGGGAAGTTGGAAGGCGTTCTATTCACTGCTCCCGCTTTACAAGCCGTCAGAGCTGACGTGGCTGACCCCGTGTGCTAGGCCCTGTGCATCAGCCTCACGTAGCATCACTCTCGGAACCCACGCACAGCCCCAGCACACGGACATTAGTGCCATCCCCCTGTTGTCAATGAGGAAGCAAGACCCAGAGAGGCTCAGGAGAGTGACTTGGCCAAGGCCGTGCCCCTAGGAGGTAGAAGAGACATGATTCCACCCAGAGAATCTAATCCAGAATATGTGCTTTCAGCTACCGTGATAACCCCCTACCACCAAACCAGATGGGCTGCGGTCTAGAGTGAGGTCCTCAGGCCAACACTGCCAGCCCCTTCAACCTGGTCTCACACGACATCAGGCTGCTTCTCTCTGATAAACCTCCAGCTCCACGACTGTATCACCCCTGGCAACTAACCATGTGCTCAGTAATGTCTATTTTATCTTACGTTGTTAAACATTTTATTGCCACATAACTGACTCTGTAGACCCCATCTCCCTATTTGTACTAGAAATTACCTTGAAGGCAAGGAAAGAGAGTCTTTAAGTTTCCATAATTATGGCAACCTTGATTCTGGTGACTGTTATCAGGAACAGATAATCTAGCAAAGTGTCCTTAGACCACTTCTGGGTACAAGAACCAGCCCTGGAAATGCAGCTTGAATGATGAGATACAGATCAAGGGAGCATCGCAAAGGTTTAGGGGGTTTCTGTCTACCGGAGTGTTCCAGGTAGCACAAATGAAACAGATGGATAGAGTTGGAATATCACCCTTTTGTTTCCCCTAAAGGAGCTAGGTGTTGGGAGGAAATAAATACAATATTGCGAATACAGAGACAGCCAGGCAGTATGTGCTCAGTGGTGGAAAAATGCGTCATCATTTATGAAACAGTCTTACCAAAAGTTATAACCTCACTCTGATCCAGCCTTCAGGATTTCTCAGCCTCGCACTGCTGACATTTGGGGTTAATCATTCTTTGTGGGTTGCTGTCCTATGCATTGTAGGGTGTTGGTCAGAGTCCCTGGCCTCCATCCACTGGAGACCAGTAGCAGCCTCCCTCACTGTGACAGGCACAAAAGTCCCTAGACATCGCCACATGTCCCTGAGCAGTAGTGACATCCCCCCTGAGAACCTTTGCATCAGCTACAGGTCTGGAGAAGACACAGGAACTGGAAGGACAAGTTAGACACACACAGAGGTGCTATTGATGAAATCCAAACTGCAGGAAACTATGCCACAACGACTCGATTTCTCCAAAAAACCAAGATGGTGGAGGAAATCTGTAGATCAAAAGAGACTTAAGAGACATGTCAGTTAATTGCAATTGATATTATTTGGATCTTCATTCAAATAAAAACTGGTAAAAATGATAATTTGAGACTTCTGGAAATTTTAACACTGGCTATTTGATGATATTAAGGGGAAAACTGTAGGTTTTTAGGTGTGAAAATGTCATTGTTATTATCTTTAAAATTGTTCTTGCCTTTTGGAGATGCATACAGAAATGTTACACATTAAATAACATGCCTTTGTTTCAAAAATGTGATATGAGGTGTGTCAGGAGGGGCATGGATGAACCAAAATTAACCATAAATGGCCAATTATTACAGGTGGGTGATAGGCATGTGCAGGTTCATTATACTGATTTTATTTTATATGCATTTGAAATTTTCTGTAAGAAGAAGTTTTTTAAAAGGTTAGGAGGGCTTTTAACAACAAGAACTGTCCTAGGAAATCTGCCGTGAAGGGCAGCGTGGTCTGGGTGCCAGCCCACAGATGCCTGCAGGTAATGGGTGTCGAGTAGACGGTGAGCCTTGGTTTAGTGGTTTATGGGCCTCTGTTAGACACTCGGGGGTGACTGTTACAGCCTCTCCAGGGGTGGACTTCCTGAGAGAAAAGACAGTGATGCACAGGTGCAGACTGGGTATGTACATTTTAGAACTACATCAAATGACTCTCAAATCAGGATCTAGGAGGACGTCCTTTTGCTGTTCTATAAAACAGCCCTGGAAAAGACTTCGAAGGAGAGGCCAGAAGACCACAAAGCAAAGCACCCTGAGAGGAAACACACACCTGAGGATTGCTTCCACCGCACCCCGCCACACCTGCCCATCCTCAGGTGGTGCCTCCCCTGTATACCTGCAGCGCTGTCCCGCTTCACAGCACCGCAGCTGCTGGTCGGCGTCTCTCTTCCCTACAGGGCTGCGATGCTTCCTGAAGCAGAAGCTGTGCTGAGCACGTTACCTGCGGGGCCCAGCCCAGGGCAGGTGCTCAATGAGCACTGTCGAATGAATGAACGAAACCACGCTCGGGAGCTCTGTGCTGACAGAAAGCACAGAGGCATCATATATGGCCACAGATGGCCTCAGACTTCAAGAAAAGATCCAATGGAGGTGCCCAAGCCAAAGCTTAAAATATTTAACAACTGTCAATGTTTGCAACTTCAAGAGCGTTCTATTGGGCCTAAGCAATTATATTCAATTTACAAGTTGCTATAGTGTCTACCTCGGAGTTTATTACTACCTTATAAAGTGTGGCTGATGCATATTTTAATTGAAAATTCCTTAGAAGAAAGCATTCTGTAGCGGAGGTTCTCTCCCCCGTACTTCCTCTGGAGTGGAGCCTATCTATCTGCCGTCATTCTGTGCACTGCTGTTCGCTGGCGGCACAGGTCACCTTTAGATGCACAGAACCCGGGAGGAGCCGGCCAATCCTAGCATTGTCCAGGCAAATGCAACCTTTGCATACAGTGCTTAAGCAGCCAGCAAGCTATTTCAAGTTTCCATGGACGGGTCCTGGTGTGGGGGTGGCTCAGGGGTCTGAAGAGCTGATACAAGCTCTGGCTGGACGACTGACCGTCTCTGACCTCAGACTTCTCAGGCCCTACATACACATCAGGGAAAAGGGAGACTTGAGCAAAGTAATCATCAGAGCCCTTCCCAACCTCTATGCCCTGTGATTCTAAGTCCACCCGGGACCCCCCGAGGCCATAATACAAGCTGGGAACTGGGCCCTGATCAGAGGATGTGGCTTCAGCCTGCACCCCACGCCGTGATGGTCAATGGCATCATTTGTCCTTTTGGTGATGTGCCATTATCTGGGCTCCCTTTTATGAAAAATTTTAGGGAGCACATTTTTGAGGGGCTCTGTGAACCTGGAGTTGCTGGTGGCCAAGAAAACCACACCAAAGCCAACTGTCGGGTTGTATATCGCCGGGGCAGCAAGAGTCTTTGCGTAAAAATGACAAAGGTGTAACCCCACCAGTTTGCTTATTGGAAACAGCAAATAAAACAGGTTGAACAGCAATAGCAAGTAAAACCGAAACAGCACTGGCATTCCCGAGAAACAGTGTTTGTGACGACCCGGCGAGGCACTGAAAGGGGTTAGTCGTCGGACAAAAAGCGTCCCGACGCCCTCTGCCTCTCAATGCGGCCTCGGGGAAGCTGCGCCAACCATCGCGCACTTCCCTCGTTAGTGCCACTGCACTGACGACACCATGAAAGAAATGACAAATTAGCAATTTCGCGGCACCAGCATAATCCTATCATTTGTATCACAAAGTCAGCAAAATCCGGCCTCTAATAACTCAGCTCACCATTCTAACCCAAGACTGGCCATCAATACGGTTTTATGTGCCGTGTACTAATCACTGGAGTCAGATAATATGCAAGGTTAATGGCTGCGGACAGTCTGGGGGGATATCTAAGATCTGATAAGGACACCCCCGCGCGATGGCAGTCTCTGCATACATATCCCACCAAGAATAAACCGAGGAGGGGAATCGATGTTTAAGGCAGTTGTAATACATCTCTCTGTGTAACATATAAATCGGCCCTTCATCTGCCCATTCACTTTTCAGCTAATAAATAGTTCAGATGTGGGCCACCCCGATAGTGAGGGAGTGAGGCCATTGTACGCCCGTCACCCCCTAGAGATTTATGCTGCAGGGGCACAAGGGACCCGGCCAAGCCTTTCCAATTACCTTGCTGATCTCTTAAAGGAAACAGAAACAGTATGCACAGAGTTCTAATGAGGACTTTAATATCTACGTATATATCAAGGCCTCACAACTAGGAGCTGCGCTTTCTCCTCATAAAGCACTTTCACTGACCTCCGAGCAGACAAAGCCCGCCAGGGCCTCGCTGCGCCAGGGGCGATCGCTGGGTGCCTCAGAGCCCAGGAACCCCGGCGTGAGCTCACACCCTTCCTCTGCCACAGACGTGGCCACACTCCATGGCTTCCCTAGCAAGACCTGGAGAAACTTCCATGGTTTCCAACATTTAATTATGGTTTTACAGTCCCTCGGGATCCTGGAGATGCTCCGGGAACAGTTTCTATGGACAGCGCACTGGTCAGTTTCAGCGTGCTCGTCTCGAGAGAGCGCCAGTGTGCAAACCCACTGCCTCCGGTGCGAGACACACAGGGCAGCTCCTCACTTATGACAGATTCTAGCCTTGGCAAGGTGTTGTTCCTCAAATTTAAGTATGCATTTCTGTGTCCCAATATAATTACTACAATTTACCTTTCCAAGCCAAAATAAATCGTGCTGGCAACGTGTTTAATCTGTAACTAAACTACGAAATGTAGATGCAGAATTGGCAGCTTGGCGGTGGCAGCATTCGGGGAAGTTTATCTCACCCGTGACAGTGAGAAAGACACTCTCTGAGGACGTGAGTTTTGACAGTCCCTCCGACGAATGAAAAATCATCCTCGCACAGCTGCCACTTCCAGGCTTGAGCCCATTCTTGGTGCGTCCGCTCCAGCACGCAGGGCAATGCTCTTGCAAGCAAGATGTGAGCAGCTTCTCTCCCTGAAGCCTGGAGTTCCTGTCGTCGCCCTACGTTGGAGAGAGTGTGGTGGAAGGAAGCCACCATCACACGCTCCTGCTATGTTTTATGTGCCATATGTTGGCAAAGTGTGAGAGGAGCAGAACGTGTAACCGAACTAGCCGCTGACCAGGTCTGCCTCTCCCACAGGAGTGATGGCTCCACACGGCGCCACTCACATCCCCGCAGGGGTCCCCGGAGGGCCAGGCGGTGCTGAGCTGGGGTCCTCCCAGCCACCTTCTGCGGCAGTCAACTCCCAAGGTAGATGGAGCGGGTATCCAGGGAGACAAATCCGCATTCCAGCTCCTTCCCAAGGGACAGAGAATGGAGGGACAAGTGCTGCCTGGCCATGAGGGAGACACGGTGAGGACACGGTGAGGAAGGCTTTCCTGAAGAAACCAGAAACGAATTTGAGGAGGTGGCAGGTCCCCAGATGGAGATGAGAAAGACAAGCCTGGGCTCTGTCCTGAGCATCACATACCTGGCAAGCGGGTGTCACCACAGCCTGGCAGAGCCTCGTCCTGACAAAGCCACCTAAATGTGGGTGCGGGGAAGGGAGCCAGCCCCACATCCTGGTCACGGTCCAGACATGTGTCTGTGGGTTAGGACACAACAACATCTCTAAGGTGGTACCTGTCGGGGGCATTCACAGGCCCCGCCTAAGGGTTTGGCTGTGACAGGCAGTGGGGCAGGCTGGTTTTCCTACCCTGTGTGTGGGTGAATCTCTCGGCAGGCCGTGGTGCCTGCACGTCAGGTCAGAGCTGAGAACCCATCTGCTCTCGGAGGTGCCTTTTGCTGGATGAAAAGAATGCGTCCTCTAGAGAACAAGAGGGAAAAGGGAAATTGTTCTTCCTCTTTTGTTAGATTTGAATTCCTTTACTACAAGTAGTGTTATGGGAACTACCCATCAAACTTCCACCAGGGGGTTTCAGGGCGCCCCTTGCCATACCTTCCAGGATGCTGCAGACCCCTGGCCTGCCTCAGGTGACCCGCCCGTCCCCTCAGCCACACCTGCACGCCAGCACTCAGCCTGCTCTTCTCAGAATGAAACGGTTCTCCACCCCTGCTCTCCCAAGCCCCCAAAATTTCCTTTTGTTAAAATGGCTTTATTGAGATGTCATTTAATAAAAACTGTGTATCCTTAAGGTGTGAAAATTGATGTTCTGATGTATGTATCCATATGAAAGGATTGCCACGTTCCAGCCAATTAGCACATCTGTCACCTCCACGCAGTTACCGTGTGTGCATGCGTGTGCCCATGGTGAGAAGATCTAAATTAGGATCTGTCCTCTCGGCAGAGTTCAAGTGTACACCTGTACCCGCCGGCCTTCCTAAGCTTCCTCCGCCGACCTGCTCAAGGCAACAATACTGCTTGGACCACTCCATCGCAGACCCCATTCAATCTTCATTCCCTCCAAAAAAAAAAGGGAAATTAAGTTTTCTGATGGAGCTGAGCGGTAATTCCCACCTGAGAAGCCACCACCACCATCTGTCTACAGGAAGCCCTTGCAGAGGGAGGCAAGCCTCGCGGGGATCCTTCTTCCCGAGACTGGTAGTAAAAACGGCCCTTCTGTACGGAGATGCCCAAATGTCCCCGGGGACAGCAGTCCTGTTGCTTCATTTTGTTCCTGTATTACTGAGGCATTGAGCACCCCATTGCTCAGCTCTAACTGCCACATTCAGCCCGTTTCCGGAACTTTCTCTGGGTGGGCAGGAGGCAGGCACTGGGGCCGGGGCTCACCGCCGGCAGTGGCACTCACCCCACCTTGCCTCCGTGCTCTCTCCTGGCTCACCCAGGGCAGGCGCGAGGAACAGGGTCTCCAACGCCACCCTCGCGCCCCATGGAGGTCGTCCCGCTGCACCTGCTTCCACAGAAGTGATTTCTCGGCTGCCCCAGTAGCTCAGAAATGCCAGAAGGAGCAGCGATTATGGCAGTGGGCAGCCCTTCCCTGTCTCGACATCTGTGAAGGGCCAGAGGCACGCGTGCCTCTCCTCTGCCCCACGGCCTGCACAGCAACACAAGTGCCCCCAGGACGCCTTTGTCCTTGAAACCAAGTCACCCACAGCCTCGGCGAGTCTCCTCCAGGGCAGCCGCTGGGGAAGGGGCCCAGGCTCCCGGGTGGCTGAGGACCCTGGGGGATGGAGGAGGGCTGCACCGGGCAGACACCCCTCAAGCTACGGAAAAGAGGCTGCCAGCAGGTGCTCATGGCTCAGGGAGGACACCCGAGTCAGCCCTGGCAGTGACCGCAGCATAGCCGTGGATTTCCACATCCAGTCCTGCACCAAGAGCAAGCACCACTCAGCATGCAGGGCGAGGAGAGGGTCTGCTGCGGGACCCCACCTGCACCAGGAAGGAAGGGGCAGCATTTATGTCTCCCTGGAACCTCTTTTCACAGAACAGTCAGGAAACTAGACCAGAGTCACTGAGCTTCCATGTAGATCAGAACCCCTGGGAAGCTTGTTAAACCACATACCACGGATCCCCCAGTTCTGACTCAGAGGATTGGGGTGGGGCCAGACAACACGCATTTCTCAGAAGTCCCCAGTGCCACACCACTGAGGCCGCTGCCTGGGACCCCACTTGCAGACCAGTGCCCCCGGGAAGCCACCTGTGCCTCCTGAAATTAGAAGAGGGACCAGGCGGGGAAAGGGACTCAGATCCACAGCACAGGGAGAAAGCCAAGGAACAGGGATTTTTAGACTGAAGAAGATGTGAAACGGGTGGGGGGGCTGCCTTCAGAGACTTCAAGACACGAAACGTCAAAACAGGATCCGACGTGTCTGGGTCAGTGGCGACAGGAGGATGGAACCTGCTCTGCCTAAGGAGGCTTTTACTTTCAGCATTAGCCATTAAAACACGGCCTGGCTCTCTCTGGAGCAGAGGGAAGGTGCCATCGCTGAGGGTCAAGCAGTCATTCGCAAACAGCAAGGAGAGTTTCATTGAGGGGCTGGGATGGGAGGGGGAATCAGAGTCAGATTCCCATCAAGACCCCACCCAAGCCTGAGACTCCTGGGGCTTACAAAACGTGTCCCTGCCCTTTAATTCCTCCCTACTCTGTAAAGTATCCTGGCATGTAAAGCTCCCTGGGAAGCCTCAGGTGACAGTCGGAGCCCTGGTCCTGGGCAGGCTGCCCGCTACAGCGGCAGGTCCATGCAGACCCGGGCTCATCCTGAAACCAGCTGGTTTAAATGCCTGACATCTGAGTTCTGGAATAATAGCATCAGAAGCAGTTATGAGTCACCCCCGCTATGGGAAGACGATGCCAGTATTAACTCTAATGTGTCTCTAATTGGTGTGGTTTTTAAGGAAGAGAAATTTTTTTCAGAGTGCCTCAGCAATAAGAAAGCTTTCAAGAAACATCCCAAACTTTCATTCCCCGACTCCTTTCAGGTCTAATTTGTGTTAATTCAATTAAGGGCCTGTAATTTGGCTGTCACCAAAATTAAATGTAAAGAAAAACGTATATGAATGCAAAGGTGGAAGAGTTAGGCAAATAGAATCCCAGAAGTTCGAAACAGTTACATTTCCTGCTATAGCAAGAGCCCATTAAAGAAGACAGAAGGAGGGGAGGGGAGGACGGGGGAAGAAGGGAGCAGAGCGCACGAGCGGCCTTTCTCTTACATCCTTTCTTGTGAAACAGATCGAAAACCAGCCATGCTACAAAATCTAAACAGGCAACTGCGCAGTCGGAATCTGTTGTCTCTGATTCCCTATTTTATATGTTTAGTTTGTAGCCTGTGTATACATAAAAGCTCTGTGCTCGTGTAACGTACAACAATCCTTTTTGTTAAGCACCACGTTATGTTCAAAGGTCGGCCAGGCAATGAGCACGTTGTGCTCTTGCTGAAGCCACCCTCGTGCGGGACCAAACACCGTCTGTCTGCAAACACCACCACAGCTGTGCTGTCCTGGGCTCCTGCGTAATACGCCTCTAATTAACACGGATGCTGTAAAACAGTCCCATGAGATGTCAGCTTTACTAGTTAAATCACCTTCCGCAGGTTGAGGCTCCCTGGGTCTCACAAGTGGTTCGATCACCCAGTTTTGAGGAGCTGGTCCCACAGTTCAGGGCCCGTGGGGAGAATGCAGGCCGTGGGGAAAGGATGCAACAGGAACCCCTTTGCAGGGGGCATGTGGTGGCACCATCACTGTTCTCATGGTTAATTTCGTGTGTTCACTGTGGTATCCCAGCACCAAGAGGACTGCCTAGCGCATAGTAGGCGCTCAGTGAACACTTACTGCTAGATGGGTTATTTCACTAAGTCCTGCAAGAATTCCCTGATAGGTACCGATGTCCTACCTTACCGATGAAGGAGCACAGATTTACGAAATTAAGAGGCAGATCCAGGAGCGCCACACAAGTAACTGCAGAGGCAAGTGCAAACAGAGCCGGTGAGTTCAGAAATGGAGAGAGTTTCCTAGCAGAAGTGGGCCCCAAACAGAGGCATGAGGGTAGGCGGGCACCCTCAGGGAAGTGAAGCCCCCAGGGTGCTGCAAGCCCAGCAACCCGAAGAAGCCAGGCAGCCACGCTGAGTGTTCACACAAGCCCAGCATGTGGAGAAGCGGCTTCTGGAAGCTGAGGCCGATCAGGGTCTCGTTTGTGAGGCCACAGAGTTTGGACTTGGCTCCCGAGGTGTGGCTGGACACTGCAGGTGTCTGAGCGAGGAGGTACAAGAGGAGACGTTGTCCTCAGTGACCGCACGGAAAAAGCCGGACAGAAGCAGGGAGACCACCAGAAAGCCACTGCAGCAATTCCCAAAAAAGGCAATAAGGGCTTGGATAAGGTAAGTCAAACCTGGGACACACACACACGTATATATTTGTAATTAACAAAATTTGGCAGCAGATCAAAATAAGATTAGAGGCCGTTCTCTTATGCTAACAGGACTGTTAGCCTGTAAAACTCAAGTGACCCCAACATAAAGCTGGGGAGTCTTTGAGGCCCCAGCCCAACCTGGCAGGGCCCAGAGGAAGTGTCTCAGAGGTGGGCACCTCCCTCCTCACCCTCTCTGCTCTTGGGGGTGCTCCAGTACCCCTCAGCTGCTCTGCAATCGTGTTGCCTGCGTTCCTGAGACCCCTCCTCAGGGTGGTCACCAACCTACCTGTCCACAGGTGAGCATGCAGCAGGCGGCTCAGTCTGCCTTTGAGCCTGTGTAACTCCCACCACCCCAGTCCCCAGCCACTTGCCTAAAGGGCAGGAAGCCCATTCAGACTGCTTGAAAGCATAACTCTGAAAAATGCTCTCTTCCCCATTTATCTTTTGGGCAGAGGAGTGTAGAAAGAACCAAAATTAAATTCAAAACGCCATTTTCCTATGATAGTGCATTTACTAATTTCAACACAAAGAAGTCAGGAAATGCAGAAGTTAAGCTTTCGTACTCATTATCTCCCCCACACTTCAGTAGCGCCCATTAAGCCATCATTTTAAATAGTTTAACTTGTGATGAGAAACACCAGGAGCCGTGCGGATGCGTTCGTGTTTCTATGAAAGCCTCCTTCGCTTCCTGACTCCATTGTTCACTAATTGTTAAACTTACTGCATTATCATTAATATATATTTATGTTTGGATTCTGAAAATAACACCTTTTGGTAGGATGTCCACGGGGCTTGGGGAGAAGTTGGTATTGAATCGAATACCCAACCTGCTAAAAATCTAAAATTTAGAATCAGATAAATTAGGAGGTAAGTATTTGTTCCACAAAAAGAATTACTACTGGTATCTTTTGTAAATAATAAATTTCCAAAGGTAACTTAAATTATAATTTGATTTACAAAACTAAATAGACTTTAACACGATCACCAAGCAGGCGAGTATACCCAAGGATGCAGTGGGTCCTCAAAAATATTTAATGAACAAATTCAGAAACACTGAGATAGGAAAGTGTGGGTGCTTTTGCCCGTCTCGGCCCATGGGTCCCCCAGCATGTCGTTACCCACAAACACGACACACGCTGCTGGTGCGAGAGCTCCCCGGGAGTAAGCTCCCGCCCTTCCCTTGCTATTAGGTTTGTGTTCTGAAGTCGGAGCCCCGTGAACACGCCTCCATCTCTCTCCTCGCTGGATTCAAAACCAGACGAGAAATGCTTAGTGGCAATGGGTGTGCTCTGTCCCTCCCAAGTCGCGAGCTTTGAACAGTTGTTTTTCCCCCCCCACACGCCTATCACCTGTCACCTACCTGCTGCCCAGGTAATGGGCAGGTGGTGGCCCACGGGAAAGTGGTTCAGGGAAATGCACACCCCACTGGCCCCACCGGACAGCTTGTGGCAAACAGCCTTGTCCACTCGGGTGGGGAACGGCTCCCCAGCCGGCCTGGATGCGGCCTCCCGGCATCGTGTGTCCTGTGTGTCCGGGACTGGCAGACACAAAACCTCCTCTCAGGCCAGTAAATAGCACCGACGGGCTCGAGGCAGAACTGAGTTTCACAATACTACGAATAACAACGACAACGATGATGATGAAGACGTGCCCCAGGGTGTGAGGAGGGCACCGGCGTTTAAGGAGAGGAGTTGGGCTTCGGAAAGCTGCACCCTGCGCTCTCAGGAGCCGCGTGGGCAGAGCTGGCTGCGTCCACCGAGAAGCGGCACCGTGTTGCCACCCCGAGGGCCAGTTGTGTGGTGAACCGCGGCATTTCCCACGTTGAGGCCTCCTTGGTGTGGGGCACATGGCATGCAGATGCAGGGACCTTCCGTAAGAGCCGGCAGGAGGCCAGGTGCCGGCAGGTCCCCTGCACGTCTGTGGCCTGCTCCCTGAGAGGCCGTCCCGGACATCCCCTCCGCCACACCCACTGGAGTTTCGCAGGCCCGGGATCTCCGGTCCTGGAGGCCTGAGCACAGCCTGCGTGGCAAGTGTGGCCTCCTGTGTCATCTCCCGGCGCTGCTGTAACAAAGCACTGAAGCGAAGGAATCTGCTCTCACACAGTCCCACGCCAAGGTGTGTCAGCCCCCTGCACATGAGCAAGGGTCTGCTCCGTCCCTCCGCCCCAGCTCCTGGGCCCTCCTGGTGCCGCGCCAGCCCCCCCATGGCAGCCGCCAGGACCACCTCCTCCTTTAGAGCCTTCGTCCGCCCTACGCATGCCTCCCGGGGCCAGCCACAGGTGTCCCCATGAAATTTTAGGGGGCATGTTTCAAATTGTTAGAAAAGTCTAGGCTTATAGTCAGCATCGTATAGTACTTAAATTTCCACACGTCTAAACAAAAGGAAAAATGTAAGATAGTTCTTCACATAATCACTTAAGTCCTGGTGATTTGAGGACAGAAAGTCAAGGTTTGAAATATGCAAAGACTTAATTTGCATGTCTAACCCAAGGGAGAGGCCATATGGAAAGTTTCTCCCTTGAGCCCGTGTGAGTCTGGGCTGGCATAACACAGCTACGCCGGGGGACACCCACAACGTGGAACCCACCGCGCCCCATTCCCACCACCACGGACTCTAGCTCGGTTCCAAGCCCCTGCCTGAAACCCTGTGCAGGCAAAGCCTTAAAGCAACCTGAGAGTGTTGCTACCAGCAATGACCTTCTCCATTTCCAGATGCCATTCAGGTCTGCAGAGCAGTAATCGTAGATCATTGCGTGCCCTCCTGTTTTAATAACTAGCCGATGTGTCCACCCTGGTTCCCCCAGGGGTTTTAGTGCCAACGGTGTCTGCAATGGGTATTTGCTCAGTTGCAAAGGATCTCTGACCCTGCTCGCAGCGAGCAGAGCTGGCCCTCTGTCATGACCGTGTTTACACACCCAGTCGCTCACCCCCATCTAGCGGACCTGTGCACATCACCACCACTCGCGCATCTGCTCTGGCAGCTGAGTGACGTGGGAAGCCACCCCCCACCCCAGTATATGACATGTCCCAGGGACCTGTCCCACATCCACCTTCCTGCTGTCTGAGCTGGAGAAGAGATGTACTGTGTCCCGCCCGACAGCCCCATTCTGATCCAAAGGTGTTCTCAGAGCATGCTGCCACCCGCCGCCGTGGAGTTTCAAAATCATTCTGTGAGAGGCTGGGGCAGGGCGGGGAGCCAGGGAAAGTGGGAGGAAAACACCACTGAGGCGCCTGTAAGAGGAAAACGCCATGCTCGAGGACAGAGGGCGCCGCCAGGCACGGAAGGGGTCCTCGGTGTGCTCTTCGCTGTGGGCAGCGAGCTCTAACTGCCTCTGCCCGCCCGCTGTGACGCTGTTCTGTGCAACTACCATAAAAGTGATGGGTCAAAATAATCTCTCTTCTCCAGAGCGGAAGTGATCCGTTGCTTACTGGTGGCACCGAGGCTCCCTGTGCAAAGCATCTCAGTGGCGCTCATGCCTCTCGCCCCTGCCCATGGGCTGGGAGGCATGGAGAACAGGTGCTGGCGGAGAGGAAGCCACGGGAACCAACCTTGAATGGGGCTTTGGAAGTTTCTAGGCACTGTCATGACATCAGGCCCTGCGAGTGAGGTTTCATCTTCATCGCACAGACAGGACCTGAAACTCCGATGTTTGACCACATGCTGGGGGTCTCCCAGTGTGAGTGCCGGACCCCCAGGACATGGAGCCCGGCAAGTGCAAGGTGCTCTGCCAGCCTGGGCTGCCAACTGTATGCTTTCTAAATCCTCCCAAGGTCTCAAGTCTAAGTTCTTTGCATTTCTAATTAAATATAATTTAATATATATTTAATTATATATTTATATAATATATAATTAAATATATAATTTATACATAAAACAAATATAATTTATATATTTAATATATATTTAATTTATATATTTAATACTTTAATTTAATTTAATTTATATTTCAAATTATATTTGAGATATAATTCACATGCCATTGATTCACCCATTTAAAGTGTACAATTTAACAGTTTTTAAGATATTCACAGATACATGCAACCATCACCACAATTTGAGAACATTCTCATTACCCCAGAGAGAAATTCCGGGCCCTTCAGCTGTCTCCATCGTCCCCTCAAGCCCCCAGCAGCCACTAATCTGATTTCTGTCTCCAATGATTTCCCTATTCTGGGAATTTCATATAAATAGAATTACAATATGTGGTCTTTGATGACTGGCTTCACTCACTTTGTATGATGTGTTCAAGTTTCGTTTGTGTAGCATGTAGCGGTACTTTATTTCTGTTTCTGGCCAAGTAGTATTCCATTGTGTGTGTATGGCATGTTTTGTTTATCCACGTGCCAGTTGACGGACATTTGGGTTGTTCCCACCTTTTGACAACTATGTAATCCTGCTGTCAGTGTAGTGTTCGCACACAAGTTTCTGTGCGGCCATGACTTTCATTTCTCTAAATACACACCTAGGAATGGGACTGCTGGTTCCTACGGTAACCTAACTTTGATTGTTTGAAAAACTGCCAGATTGTTTGGTTCTATGTGTTTTTAATCTACTTCCATTTACTTCTTATGAAAAACAAAAAACCTCTACATAGAATTTGCTTAATTTTTCTCATTGTAAATTATTATCGCTGCATTTTTAAAATATTGGCAAGTATACCGTTATTGAAAAAAAAGTGTTGTACGCATAGAAAAAAGTCTTGAAAGATGGCCCAAAAAGAGGTTATCACTAGGAGGAATTAATTTTTATTTTTGTGTTTTACTTTATATGTAAAATCAAAATTTTCAATGATGAAGGTAAATAATATTTGTCATAAGAAAACATATTTAAAACTGGGGAAGATAGCTTTCCGGAAAACGACAGGAAGGTGCCTTGGGTTTTCTTTTTTTTACTCAGAATCTAAAATTAATCTTTCCATAAAACAACTAGAATGTCGGCACGCAGGCCCCCCCCACCTGAAGTGCACGTGGCCCCAGCTTGCTAGGGGCCCGCGGCCACGCCTGAGGCTCGAGAGACGTGTGGGCTCCTGCGGAACTGCAAACGGGCAATCTCTGCATCGTGGAATAGAAAACTCAGGAGAAAATTCTAGAAGCAACTAGTTTACCCAATACTTCTTGAACTTTTCAAAGAGGAAGAGAACCGGGAAACTGGCTTACTCAGAAACTCTTTGATCCAAACTACCCGCGAGTCTTACTGCCTTTCGTGTCACCCTGACAGAGCGATTTCCAGCTTCTCCCTCCAGCCCGCTTCTAAGGGGATGTGGTTCCCCGTTAGCCACCGTGTCAGGGGCTCGGGCCGAGAGCTGAGGTTCTCAATACACCCCAGGCCAGGCACCCCAAGAGCACCTTTGAGCCCCAATGCCTGGGCCCCTGACGAGATGGTTTGGTGGGATTCTAACACTGCCAGGGCTGGAGACAGAGACCCCAGAGCAGGAGCTGTAAGGTCTGTTCTTATCTCAGAGGAATGCCCTGTGATCACCAAAGGGAAAAAAATAAAACATTAATGGAGTTTTCAGTGTAATTTAAGGGAAAAAAGATTTCCCTTCCCCAAAAAACAACAAAAGACAAAACAAAACAAAACAAAACAAACAAAATAACCTGCAGGTTTGAAATAGGCAAGACAGGCAAGAGAAAAAGCATTTGGATTTTGTGTGTGTGTGAATATACTGTACTATTCATAAAATACATTAACCCTCAGTTCAGGCACCATCTGGGGTTTGGGTTTGGCATTCAGATTAGGTAGCCGATTGCCTTAGCGATGAGAGAGATGAGGGAGGCCGTCGCTAGGGCGCCCATCCATTAGGTTAGTTTGAGGCCTGTGCACTGGCCGGGTGGGGAGGCCAGGTCAGGAGGCTGGGTCCAGAAGCCAGCCCAGGAAGCCCAGGCTGCACCGCGCTGGGGTCTTGCAGGTGAGCAGGCCCCTTTCAGCAGGAACCAGCCAAGCTCTGGGCTGCCTGCCCCCCGCAGCCCGTCCCCGCAGCCCCAGCTCCCGTGCCACCCACAGCCTGCAGGCCTCTGCAAGACTTCCTCACGCCCCCCCAGGCTCAACACCACCAGGTCACATCTGGACGAGGGGCCGGGTCTCAAGTCAGGACCCAGCAGTCCACCTGCATCTGTTTCTGAGTTCAGTGATGCCTCAAGTTCAGGGTTATCTCCCTGCTCTTCATTAACGTAAAGACGTCCCATCCACACAGCTTTGCCCAGTGGACTCAGCTGTCCACCAAGACCAAGGCCCACGGAGCCCGGCTCTGCCCTTCTTGGGCTCTCACTGCAGACACTCCTCCCCTTCCTCCTCCTCACACTCCTGCCAAGGGCATCGTGACTTTTTGCCCTATAACTGCATTATCCAGTTTAAGCCTCACAATATCTATGTGGAAAGGTGCCACTCTTGCCATTTTAGGGGTACAGAAATACAGTGGATAATTGGGCAACTTCCCAGGTGACCCATCATAGCGAGAGGTGCTGGGGCTGGAGAGCAGCTCTGTGCAGAGCCCGAGAGTCCCATCTCGAGGCCCTCCCCCAGTCCCAGGCCAGCAAGGCTGGGAGTTTCTAGAATCAGTGTCAACCCTGTAAGTAAGACAACAACAAAATGTCAACGGAATCAGCGCCACCCACACGCTTCCGGTGGAGCCAATGGAATCAGGTGCGTGGAAACGTTTCATGAGCAAGAAGCGGCAACCAGAGGCAGGCGCTGTTTCCAGGGTCAGGCGGCAACGCGCAGGAATGACAGGGACTGCGCCCGCAGCCCCTCTGCCTCCTCCCACCAGCCCTGCCCCGCCTTGGGACCCTTCTCTTCCCCTGTAGAGCCACCCGACAGCGCCTCTGCGCCGACCCCATGCGGTTCCCACAGCCGCACTGACACACCCCACCTCGCTCAGGCAGGACCACCCAGACGAAGCTCCTAAATCCTCCCCTGCAGCCATGAACCCTGCCCGCGAGGAGTCCAAGGGCTGCCTGCAGAGGGCAGGGCCGCTGGACGGGTCCCCCAGAAGACGTTCTCCACCCCGCCCACACCGCAGCTGCTCCTGCACACCCAGGGGTGACGGGCAAGTTAGGGGCTTTCAAACTGCAGCCCCCCAGGGTGCAGCACACCAGGAACACTGCCCTCGAATTCTAGGCGCCACTCCCTTCTCAGGGACCAACGTTCCCAACTGCACATTTATTTTTAGAGGGATTTTACTGACATCTGGTGGCAACATGAGGAACTCCAACTCACTCGTTGGAGAAATGGAATCCAGGGATTTAATCTGCCTCCATGGGAATGTGGCTCTAGACTAAAGGCGACATGAACGAGTGCAGCTCAGGGCTCCCGGGCCCCCAGGCAGTGACAACTCATCCGCATGCCCTGCACCTGCGTCCCAGCACCAAGACGGTGAACCGCAGGCAAGGTCCGGACACGCTCACGACACACAACCACCCGGTAGCAGGGTTGTTTCCATCTATGACAACGAAAGCCTTTGGGAAACCCACTGCCGGGATGGAGACCTGCTCCAAGCACAGGAGGAGTTCCTGACCCTCGCTGAGGCCGCAGCTGCCCTCTGGGAGAGGAAGGCCTCGAGACCGCCCTGCGGTAGTCTGTGTCCCCATGATTAACAAGACGTCTCCTCCCAGCCCCACAGCAAAGTCACAGGGAACGAACACAGGTGACCTCTTTGTCCCAGTGTGAACTGACAGAGCCATGTAAACAGAGCACCGGGGACCTTACAACAGAAGCCTGGCTTCGTTCTTTTCTTGTTCCACACCACAGTGACGTGAAGACGCAAATCTGTGTGTAATTACCAGTAATTTTCATGTGCCAGCAGCTTGCCAATGAAATGCTTTATAAAGACGACCAGGCCTCGGTACAGGTGCAATCTACACCCCCAGTTAGACTGGCCCCTAGGAAATCAGGACTAGGTCTTGGCTGGACAGTGGATAAGAAGTTGGATTTCTAGTCCAAAGTGAAAGATTTACTTTTAACTGACAAACAGGAGGGACGCAGCCCTTCACACGTGGTCGCACCCACTCCAAGAAGATGTACCACATGTGGACAGCTGTGTGGCTGGTGCCATTACAGGTGAGGTGACCACCATCATGTACTTTCTGCATTTATATATTTTCCAGATTTTCTACGATGACATGTAATTTACATCAGACCAAACCAAAAAACAAGCCGTGTGAAGACAAGCAGCCCCTGCCGTTGGCTCAGCCCTCCCCAGCGTCCCCGTGTCCCGTCCTTCTGGAAATGCACATTTTCTCATGTCCCTTCCCTGCCTCCACGTGGCCTACGTGGGCCCAATGCTGCAAACTCGTCGTTAGGTTCCCAGAGTTACTAAGCGGCATGGAAGCCCCGCAGCGGTGGCCTCTGCTTCCCGACTCTCCCACACCCCTCAGGTCCGCAGACAGGTTGGGCTCTTTGGCCTGTCTCGTGTCTGCTTCCCGTGCCAGGATGTGCCTTCTGCGTGGGCCCCCACGTTCAAGGCACAAGTGTAGACGCTGGCATCTGCATCCTTAGTTGGAGAGGCATCTCCACGCAGATTACTCTCGGAGACATGCCTGCCTGCCCAGAGCACGCTTGGCAACCAGCCGGGCGCACCCCCAACCGCCACCCCCCCACCTTACCCCTCATTCTGGACCTTCCCCACCAGCTCTCCTCCCAGAAGGCCAAGGCCACCTCTTGGGGACTCTTCCTCTGCAGGTAAGTTCTTTGGAAAATAAATCCATTGCCACAGGGGATCCTGGAGGAACCTCGGTTCCGGGTCTGCACCTTAGTGCCCAGCTGAGACCTGGTGTTGGGGCAGTAAAGTGGGATCCACACACCCAGTGGGTGAGGAATGGTTTCCCTTCCACTTCCGGCAGGGAGCAGGCAAGGGACCGGTGGGGAAACTATTTGCCCAACCTCCTCGCAAATTGCGGCAAATACCACAGCCACAGTCTGGGAGATGTGTGGAAATACACTGATTTTATTTCTCTGTAACTGAAAAATAACAGATCCCACTGACCAGCACTTGCACCAATAGCAGAAACCTTAGTCTTGCCAATTAAAGATCACTTGGTTCTCCCCAGACTTAAAGGTGGTCACTGTGCTTGTCTCCTGGGAGGTTATCTGGGTTCCAGAATCTTCCATGTTGGTTTTTCCAGTTGTCCACAGCCAGTCCTAAGCTGGCCTGGGTCTTCTGCCAGCCTCTGCCATGGTGAAGTTCATCTGATCTGGTTGCCCAGCCCCAGGACCCTTCCCTGCTGACAGCTCCATCCCCTTCCCTGCGTGAGGTCAGCAGTAGGTCCTGTGCCCCCTCAGCCTGTCTGGGAATCCTTTGGTTCTGTGGCCCATGTGGCACTTCCACTACCCCCTTGAGGCTCCAGAATTCCGTGCTCCAAGGCAAGGTTGGCAGCTGCTCTGGGCCTTCCCTTGGCTGTCCCCTGCCCCTGCTGAGCTGAGCCAGGGTGGTCTTCTCTGTGAGGCCGCACCGTCCCCTGGGGACCAGATGCAGCCCCAAGACCTTTTCCCAGGGCCTGCATGGGCCCACTGCACTTAAGCTCCCTCTGAATCCCTCCCATCATCTTTCTCCTTGCAGGGCCTTCTTTGACCTCCGCTAAGGGGGGACAGTTGCCTGAGGGTCCCTGATCTGTGGCTCACGGTGTCAGTTCTCTCTTGGGTCCCTCAGGTCTTGAGCTTCTACAGGCAAAGCCAAGTCTGTACAATTTCCTCAAAATCTTTCCTCTCTCAAACTCTGGCTTTTGAAAATAAAACGTCTCTAGATATTAGTCTTTAGATTCTGCCTGTGCAGTAGAATTTAACAATCACAGTTTAAAATTTAACCATGAACATTGATCTCTTTGTTCTAAGCTGAATTCACCTGAGAATCACGCAGACTGGGATGAGGAGACTCAGGCGCCTGGACAGCACACGTGAGGAGGTACCTGCAAGTGCCGCCTCTGCACTTGCACACCCTCAAAACTGTGCACCCTGGGCACCTCCCCCAACTCATCCTCTGTCAGCCATGCCCCCAAGGCAATAATGCCACCAACTGGAGGAATGGAAGATGCAGGGTACAGAAGAAAAATGACTTGGATGACAGACATGTCAGTTAATATTTGACAAACAGTATTCTGCTGCCAGATGCTTTCAGCAGCACAAGGACATTGTACATACAAGTAGACAAGGATGTGGTCCATGAATAGCTGTGTAGGTGCACCTGTAGACAAGGCTCTGGTCCATGAATAGATGTGTAGGTGCACCTGTAGACAAGGATCTGCTCCATGAATAGATGCACCTGTAGACAAGGATGTGGTCCATGAATAGATGCACCTGTAGACAAGGATCTGCTCCATGAATAGATGCACCTGTAGACAAGGATGTGGTCCATGAATAGATGCACCTGTAGACAAGGATCTGGTCCATGAATAGATGCACCTATAGACAAGGATGTGGTCCATGAATAGATGCAACTGTAGACAAGGATGTGGTCCATGAATAGATGCACCTGTAGACAAGGATCTGCTCCATGAATAGATGCACCTATAGACAAGGATGTGGTCCATGAATAGATGCACCTGTAGACAAGGATGTGGTCCATGAATAGATGCACCTGTAGACAAGGATGTGGTCCATGAATAAATGCACCTGTAGACAAGGATCCGGTCCGTGTGCACATGGTGTTGATACCTGTGCACCCCACACTGAACTCCTTGGCCATGTTTTGGGGAGGTAGGGAGGGAACAGACCTGGCTAGTGCACCTTACCAGGCACACAGCTTCTCCCCAGTCCCCCAGCAAGCTCCAGTACTGACCACCATCTGCCCCAGGCTTCTCAGGGAGTCCTGGGGGGTCCGCAGTGTGGGAACAGTGCAGGAGGTGACAACAAGCTTCTGGGCACCTTCCTCAGAAGCCAGACATGACTGAAGTGACTCACTCTTCACTCTTCCCAGGGAAGTCCGTGGCAAGTGCCCCATGCCAGCCGCTCAGGAGAGAGGCTGGTTCAGGACCTCCCTCCGTGGGCAGGTCGGGCACTGGGACCGAATTTTGTCATAAGACCCCTGCTGGGAAGGGCTGTTGGGTACTGTCTGGAGGTTTGGGACTGAGTGAGGAGGCAATCCCATTTACTTCATGCCGAAGGAAGCTTCATGAACTGGGAGTCTGTAAAACTTGGTAGATTCCCTGTTTCTGCAACTTTTTCCATCCAAGCCATAAAAATTCAAAACTCATTTTTCAAGTATTTCCGATGATATGCTTAGAGTTCACATACACTTAAGAGCAGCGTGTTTACTATTTTACATGTGGTCTGTGGATGAAAGGAGGAGAAAACGTGCTTTGGAGTGAGCAAAGGGGGCTGTGTCTGCGTGTGTGAAGAGAGGTGTGCATTTTCTCACCAAAGATGTGAAGTCACACTTCTGCTAAGCTACAAAGAGGGAGTTGAAGAAAAATGCCAAGGTGGATCAGGGTGTCGCATGGGTGATGGGGCCGTCCTCAGGGTTAAACACGGTGTCACCACCTGGGGATCAGGGTCCCGCCTTTCAGGTCGTGCCAAGTCCACGCATGGCCATGCGTTGGGCCCATTCCTGCCCCAATCTGCTCACGGCCAGCCTCTACCACCATCATCCCCACTAAAGGGGAGAGAAACTGAGGCTCAGACAGGTTAAGACTCACTCAAAATGGCACAACAGGAACAGGAATGAGAAGCTCGTTCTGTTTCCTGATTGGTGCATATGTCATAGCCAGCGTGGGCTGGAGCAGGAAAGACCTAGAAGAAGCACCCTGGTTCCTGGCTCCTCCAGGAAGGAGAGTCAGAAAACCGGGTGCAGACCTCGTCCTCCCTCCAATGGGCAGTGTGGCTGTGGAAAGTGCTCAATGTCCTCGTTGGGAAAATGCCAGCATTGGACCTGGTGGCATCTGGGGTCCTTAAACAGAGCAGAGCTCTGGAACTCTCTCCATTCTGTTCCTTTTAGACATAAAGTGGGAGGGGATCGTGCCAGTGTGAGTGGGAGAGACGGGCATGAAACCCGACTGTCTGGCTTCAAAGTCGTCAGGGAGGGCGAGGTTTCTAACTCATCTCGACTCCACACACCGTCAGACACTCAGAATGGACATGGCATCAGCTGTCGTCTCCACCCATGCGGGCTGCAGAAACGTCACCGCAGGCTTGCTGTATAGCAGGCAGGGGGTGGACAGCAGCCTCTATTCATGGACGTGACTGAGGGCTTCCCCAGTCTGCCCCTCTCTTCCTTAGAAGCTCTTCCCAAGAGATGTAATCTTTAATAACACGAATGCACTGTTTTATTTTTAAAAGAGAGGAAAAAGTAAAGCCTCTCAAAATGGAAAATGTGCGTATACCCGAAGAATGGGAGGTGTTCCCGTGGCCCTAATGCATCTGCCTGCACCTGTAGCCACACCAGGCCACGCTGGTGGCCGGCGTCTTATCGCCCAATTAAACAATGGAGTGCTTTGCACATGAGTAAATCTACTGAGCAAAGATGCCACCAGATCTGTGCACACTGCGAACACATTAACTTAGAGAAGACAAAGGGGCCAGGAGAGCCAGGACTGAGCACCACGGGTTTCACCTGAAATGGAACTCCCACAAGAAATTTCTCCTGCAGCAGGCAGGAGTAGCAGTAACTCCGCATGACCTGGAAGGCCTCTCAGGACGCCTTGCCCGGGGCAGGGGTGGCGGGGGTTCTGGGGAATGTGAGCCCCCCGCCCCTGGCCAGCGGCACCCAGGAACCAGGGGACCAGGAACACCTGGGACTAGAGGAAGTGCCTGAGGCTTCCATGGCAGGGACCCCAGGAGCTGAAGGAGGGCTGGACACAGGGCCACTGGCTCAGCCACACACAGGCCGGGCCAGAGACCCCGTCCACATCTCCTGTGTGCCCCCTTCAGGTCGGGGATGTCCCTCCCGGGGTGCAGCTGCCCACACCGGCCACACAGCCTTGGCCCCTCTCCCACGGCGACTCTTCTAACACCTGCTTTCACTCCCAGGCCCTCATGGTCCAGATGGCTAGTCCCACACTGTGGCCAAAGCCATGCTTGTGACACATGGACAGTGTCCCTATCACACGCATACTCCTGGACTGTGTCCCATCGGTCATGAGGTCAAGTCCAGACCCTTACATGAGCCACCACCCTGGCCTTTGTGTCTTCCCGGCCTTGTACCTTTCCTGTAGCCACCTGGACCTGCCCCACGGCCTTTGCTATGGCGGCTGTCCCTGGCGTGGGAGGTGCCCCCTTTCCCGGTACTCACCAAACAAACCACTGAGGCCCCTGAGGCTCAGTGGGCCCCCCTCCCCTGTGACCACATCCTCCCTCAGCCAGTTGGGCTCCTCCACTGCCCTGCAGTGGGTTTCCAGTTCCCGGGTCAGCGCCCAGCCCAGGCACACACTCGCCACTGACGACACAGCCCAGCCTCGCCACCTGGGGCAGGTGTGACACCCACTGACAGCGCTTACTGAATGACAGGAGGAAGGAAGGAGGGATGCAGCTTCCAGCGAGGCCCCTTCATGCATAAAAGTGTCGTAACACTGGCCCCAGTCGTGGCTGGGTCGGTCTGAGCTAGATGTGCTCTCCAGCAAGACACTCCTTGTGTGACGGAGGAAGAGCACAAGCGTGTTCCTGTGCACGAGTGTGTCGCACGTCCACATCTACGTCTGCACCTGTGCTCGAATTTTCACAAAGACGTTGGGGAAGGATTTGGGAGCCATCATGAGGATTAGTTAGCTCTGGGGAAGGGAGAGTGTGAGAGGTCGCTTGGGGGAAGACCGGGTTCTCATGTTTCATCACACGCAACTATTCTGTTTTAAAGACAAGATTTTAAAGGAAATAAAGAATCTAGATAAAAATTTTCTCATTTAAGCCTATATATTCAAACATTAAAGAATGCATGAATAAAACACCCCCACACTCCCCCCCACACACACCATTGTCAGACTTGAAATAACAGGAAAAGTCTAGAGGCAGCAGAGATAAGATGACCAATAAGTTTACTAAAAAAATTAAAACTCCAGGTTTTACAAGTCAACTGAACAGTTTAACGCTCTGCCTGCACACAGGCAGTTAAAATCTTCCATTTTACCAGTGTGACAACATTTCAAACAATAATAAATCTGCTTGGAATTATTTAAGTTTCTTCCTTCCTAAAAGCTTTTATCTAAAATCTAATCTTTCATAATTATTTTACTGGTAAAGTCTCTACAAAGTTTTAAGTTGTAATAAGCTAAAAACTATGAGATTGAAAAATATGAATTATAACTCCTAAAATGTTCATGACAATATTTTATCTCGGCGACATGAGCAAGACAGTTTTATTAAACAGACAGTGGAATGTGGACTTTTTATTCCTAGGATCCTGTCTCCTCTTCTACCTAGAGGGAGTTGGCACCAGGACAGACTCCACTTCCTCCTAAACCTGGCGACGTTCAGTTCCTGACGGCTCCCCGTGGGGCCTTAGAAATGGGACAGTTTTGAAATAAGGTGAATAAACTGATCAGTCTTGCTCTGTCCCTAGATAATTTTATAGAATTTATGAATGTAAATAGATACATGAACAAGGATATAACAAAATAAATTTCTAATTGTAAATAATTTAAAGTTTAATACTTTAAGTTGGAAAATGAGTACAGAAATGTTTGCGGTGAAACTTACCTGGTGCAGAAGACAGATAGAAGGAGAAATTCAAAAAGACACAGACAGAAATAAAACCCCAGGAGGGTAATATTCCAGAGACCTCGAGGGGTCCAACAAAGAGCAGCCTCCACATGTGACCCCCAAGAGGATGTCAGCCTGCGGGGAGCGAACAGCAGCCGGCCAGGAAAGAGGCCCTGCATGCAAAAACTCCCTGGGGCTCTTCCACTCGGGCGCGTGTATGCAAAGGCAGCCAGCGTGGAAGAAAACAATACACACACACACACATCCCATCTGTCCTTCCGCATCTCATCAGCCCCCACGGACTGAAATATACACCAACTTCAATCTAGTGTGGGTAAACAAAAGGCTAAAACACAATTTTTACTGACACACTAGGAAGCGGTGAAAAAATTGGGGCTCCATAACCTCTAGCTTAGTTTGCACATCCTAAAACCAAAGACAAAAACTGAGTTGTAATAATTCGATTCTACATTCTTCAAAATTATAGTGAGTAAATAGACTGTATTGCAAGCCAGGACCGTGCCATTTGGGTGGCCTTAACTCTTTCAGAGCTCGGGGGCTGTCACAGCTCGTGAAGTACGAAATCCGGATTGTTTCCGAAGTTGCTGGCATCAGTAGCCCCAGAGAACACACGGCAGTGCCAAAGGGTGCATTACAATGCCCTGGGCAAATTCATCTGTCCGGACTGTGGTTTGGCTTTTTCTAGAATGCTAGAAATTCATTTTCCAGAATGCTTGATTTGAAATTGTGCTAATATCCCTTTATCTGGAGTTTGAGTCAAAAGATAGATGCACACAGAAGATAACTGGAATTTTCTTAACTAGACTTTTCCAAACTCTGAGGTCTGAAAGGGTGCCACGCCGTGCTAAACTGACATTCATAACAAGCCCCAGAGTGAACATCCTCAGATAAGAGTCAGAAAGCATAAGTAGTCACCAAGTTATACACCTAGAGTTTGTGTACTGCTCCAGAGAATACGTCCTCTCACGTGATTGTTCAATTCATGCCATCAGCTTCCTGGTGCACAGGGCAGAGCTTTTACATCCATCTCACAGATGAAAAGGCTGAGCCCAGGTATGTGAACTGCAGTAGGTATTGGAGGCAATTTTAGTGTCTAAGGCAAGGGGCCCTCCCTGGTCCAACGTGAACTTTTTTTAAATTGTGGTAAAAAACATGTAACAACACTGACCATCTTAACCATGTTTAGTGTCCAGCTCAGCTGTGCTGACCACACCCACGCTGCTGTGTGGCGGATCTCCAGAGCTGGCCCGCAGAGGTGGCCGCCTGCCCTTCCTTCCTGCACTCCGCACTGCTGGCTGGTTCCATAGGGCTGGGAAGGGCCAGCACAGAGCCTGTGCCCTGTGGCTCCCCAAGGCACAGAATGTACCTGCTTCACTGCTCAGGACACACCTGTGGGGGTGTGGGGATCACCTGGGGGTAGGGGCCCTTCCAGGACAGGGTCCCTTCAAAAGAGCCACGCTTGGCCCAGAGGAAACATCCTGCGTCTTTCCTTGATGTTGCATTTCCCCCCGACTTTCTTCCTAGTGAGGCCACTAAATTCTGTGATGACAGATAATATGAAACACGCTCGCGCTTCCGCCTTCCCGCCATTGCCATTTAAGGTCAGGAGCATATCAGTCCCCGCACAGGTGTGCAGCACGGCCACACGGCACGCACCTACGCACAGTGCTGGCACACGGCAGCCAGGGATTTGCAGTGATGCTCAGGCCCTGTTACTCTTTAACAGTGATTCTTACGATCGTGTGCTCTATCAATCCTCGAATACATTCCCAGTGTTATCTTATTTGTGCCCAAAGATGTTTGCACATTCCTTTCTTAAAAAGCAAGAAAAAACTACTTGTAGAGACCTACCTGTGAGCCTTGAAAACACACATTCTTGGAAGGGTAACAATTAGTCATCCCAGCTCTTTGGATCTGCACTGTGCAGTGAGGGGCACGAGATAAACAGCCGTGGGCTTGTCATTTAGCGAGTGTGACAATAAAGGACAGCCTGCGAGGCCTTTCTGCACCCGTCTCCCAGCGATGTTCCAGCATCTCCTCACTAGATGGCGACGACCCCACAAATTCCCAACCGGTGAGCCAGCGCTCAGTCCCCAGGCAGGCAACTGTCTCCAGCAGTTTCTTTAAGAACAGAATACCAAGTAGTGCATGGTGTGGTGGCTGCTTCACCCTCTTCCTCGGGACGCGCCGATGTTCACAGACTGAGGTTCAGAGCCTGGACTCGGGCACGACGGGGAATGCAGGGTGATCTCCTTCCACACCGCAGGACAGATCGCTGTCCTCTCTCCCCAGCAAAGGGGAGTTTGTTATTTCAAACCGTTTTCTAGCTAAACGTTTAAGAAAACCAACTCCACTATTGACAGGGGTCTCCCTGGGCACCCACCCCAGCAGGTGAGGGAGTGCCAGACCCCAGGGCTACCCTTCACACCAGAACGTGCCGAGTGGCATGCAACGGGACTTCGTCTGCGGCACAGGGCGTCCCTTGGTAACTTAACCCCATCGCACCACTCCTCTCTCTCCTCTGGGTCTGTCTCTCTCTCTCGATCTCTCTCTCTCTCTCTCACACAGACACACACACACTCTCTCTCTCTCTCTCACACAGACACACACACACACACTCTCTCCATCTCCTCCTCTCTAAAGCATTCATGAGTTATTTCATCAAGGAAAACATAGGGTATTTTTCCCTAGAACTTTTTGTCAATCATTTTTTATGTGAGCCCCAGCGTTTTTTTTAAAAGAATTCACAAAATCTGAAAATCATGGGTTTTGGTGGCATGCCTGTGGACAAAGTGTATAAATCTGAACTATGAAATATAAATGACTCTTACAGTTCGTAATATCCAATATTGTATAAATAATATGAATACTAGAGAATCTGTGTCACCTCTCCTAAAGGTGACAGTGCGTCTGCAGCCCGGCTGGTCACAGCAGGGGTAGGTAAAGAGAAGCCACGGCAGCTGGCATTTCCGTTCGTGTCCTCATAGCTCCTGTGGGTCCCCCAGCTCTGCTCTCCCACACCCAGGGTCCTCACCCGACTTGCTGACTGTCCCGGGTCTTTAGTTGGGAGGTGGATGAAGGAGCGGTGGCTTAGACCATGCCTGTTCACTACGGCTTTGCCCATGGAGGTGAAACACGCCCATGCCCGTCCTATATCACTGCATGGGTGCCGAGGATGCCGGGCCCTCTCCGGAGAGGTGCACGCGCTGTAGCAGACCTTCCGTCCATGCCTCCTCTGGGGATTCAGTCAGTGACGGGGAGGGGGCGGGCCACACCCCCCCGCCCACCTGCAAGGCGGACACATGGCCTCTGCCAACCCTGCCTCCTGCCTGCTGTCTGCTCCTGGCCAGTCCAGACAGCCTGCCAGGGAGGGACGCAGAGGCGCCGGGCACCGGCAGTGAAGCTGCTCTGCCCGCACTGTGGTTGGTCAGGGGAAGTAAAGGACGCCTAACTACCCCCCAGCTCAGAGATTCTGTGACTTCATAGACACTGGATGCTAAGAGTTCTAGGAAGACAAACACCAAAAAATCTTCCATGTTCAAAAGCCATTCAACATTCCTGGATCCCAGGTGCCAGCATCAAATACGGGGGCCAGAATGTCCCCTGCAGGAGGGTTGTTTACTACTCCTAGGAATTGGCTGACCCTGGGAAGGGCCCCCAACATGAAAGCATCGGAACACAGAAAATCAAAAGACCCAGTTACTGCACCCCAGGCCACATAGCTGGGGTGCAGCGGGGCTGGGACAGTTGCAGGTGCAGCCTGTCTCCAAGCCCCACTCTCCACCCCCCACACCTGCCTCCAGGTGTAAAGACAGCCAGCCTCATCACAACCCCCACCCCCCACGCTGAACCACAAGCACCAAAGAAGTCCAGCAGGTCACCAGAGCACCACAGACCTTGTCCTGAGAACTTCCAATGGCTGCAGTAGAGAAAAAATCAAAAGCTCTATGAATACTTAGATTAAAAACCGCCAAGTAATTCCCTACAAAGGAACAGCACTCTAACCAGCCAGTACTTACTGCGTGGAGGCTTCACGGTGCTGGATAACACACAGAGTGGTGATAAGGCACTGTTTAGAAGCCATTAACCCAACAGATAAGAGTGCAATTAAAATCAGATTGCATTAATATTAGGAAGGTACTCTCAGAGTTAAATTGCTATCTTTAACACACATAAATAGTCCCAGAGCCACTAATTCAGGGTCTCTGCAACTTGTGTAAGTGATACTTCAAAGAAAATAATGAAAGGAAGTCTAACAAATATTTTTATGGACTTACGGTCTCCATCTTGTCAGCTTTCCCTGGAGTTAAGAGTTCCTGGGAGCTTAAGACTTTAGAATTAACTACACATATCAATGGAGAAATTTCCTGATAGCGACTTAGATTTATCCATATCTGTGGTAAAGGGTGGGCTTCGAGGTGCACAGTGGCAGTTACGAGCTTCCTGGGAAGGCAGAGGCAAGAGTCCCTCCCGCCCAGGAAGCCAGGCTTGCTGGGGGTACACGAGCAGCACATCGACTAAGGTGTAAACTGTTGGCTTTTCATCCATGAGCTGGGGGACAATTTTGCATTGTTTGTTACTGAGTGAAATCCTTCGTTTATTTGTGGGTCACCGCAGTCAGATGGCTGCACCTCAGCCCTACACTGATGGGAACAGAGAAAGTGATGGACCTGCCCAGACTGCTCTTGGTCCTGTCCACAGTGAGACCATTTCTCTCCCGTGGGCCCCTCCCTCACCGGCAGCCACTTCCTGCCTTACGCGGGAGACTTTGTACACGTGGCTTGGCCCAGGTGTGGTCACGGGGGAAAGATCTCCAAGCACGGGTCCCACCAAACGCCCCCCACACTTCTGTATCTTGCATCCTGTGTTCCCCTACTGACAGGACATCAGATTATTGCACTGTTTCTTTCCTGTGGGTTCAAGGACTGACACCTGGCCTTCCAGAACCTCCCTCGGGCCCACCCCCAGGCTCTGGTGCTTTTCCGAGTCAGGAATGGAGGAAGGTGTTCTAGAAACGGATGAAAAAATGGGGCTGTCCTGACACCTCAGACACACTAACCCCACCGAGAGAGGAACTCGGCGACAGTGACACAGAGGACGTGCTTCGAGAAATCCACAGGTTTCACATCACTCTGATAGCTAAAACTCTAGATGCGAAAACATGCTTCAAAATTGTTTCAACACACCAGGGTGGGGATCCAAAATGAAGAAGATCAAATTCATTAGGAATAAACACAAACACTGAAGTTATATTTAAAAATCTACTCCGTAAGTACAGCATAGGCAACGTCTTCCTATATGGTAGTTCTCATTAAAAAAGACATAGGTTTAACTGATCGAAAGCTAAACACAAGCAAGTAAGGAACGTGGAAAATGAACAATGTTGTGGCTGCACTGACAGAACGCAGGCGCGGAACCACGGGCACCAGCAAGCCCCTGCCCTTCGCCACACGGGGAGCAGCGAGCGCAGGCATCCCCACACCCTGGGAGAAACACGAACAGGACGGGGCCTCTGAAGGTTATCGTTGAAATGAGCTCAGTGTGTTTACCACACAGACAGAAGTGGAAGGAGCTCAGCACGTTTAACACGGGAAGGAGGAGAGTGAGGAAATCCATATGGGTAGCTTCAGATGTGTGTGTTCATGTACACATGAGATGCGTGTGTTCATGTATACATGAGATGTGTGTGTTCATGTATACATGAGATGTGTGTGTTCATATGTATATGAGATGTGCGTGTTCATGTATACATGAGATGCGTGTGTTCATGTATACATGAGATGCGTGTGTTCATATATACATGAGATGCGTGTGTTCATGTATACATGAGATGCGTGTGTTCATATATACATGAGATGCGTGTGTTCATGTATACATGAGATGCGTGTGTTCATGTATACATGAGATGCGTGTGTTCATGTATACATGAGATG
>RJWJ010014076.1:28736-38762 GCA_004363605.1 Indri indri | reverse complement strand
CAGGAAGGAATCAGGGAAGCTGGTGGAAGCACTTTCCAAAACCAAAGATTGGTTGCTAGACCAGCGCTGTCCAAAGAGACTTTCTGCAGTGATGGAAATGTTTTATGTCTGCTCTATTCAATATGGTAGCCGGTAGACATGTATGGCTGTTGAGCACTTGAAAGATGGCTGAGTCACTGAAGTGACTGAAAATCTGAGTCTTAAGTTTTATTTATTTAGATTAATTTAGGTTTAAATAGCCACGTGTGGCTACTGTATGGAAGAAGGTATGCCTGGCAGACGCCGCATTTCCCCCAGCCTTCCCTCCTCCGTCCTTCGCTGTTGCGCTACAGTAAACACGAGCGCCCAGATCTCTCCTCCACATGCCGATTTCCTTTCCTTTGGATAAATATCCAGTAGGGAGATTGCTGGATCATATGGTGGTTCTATTTTTAGTTTTTTGAGGAGCCTCCATACCGTTTTCCATAATGGCTGTACTAATTGATATTCCCACCAACAGTGTATAAATTTCCTTTTCTCTGCATCCTCACCAGCTTTTGTTATTTTTGTCTTTTTCATAGTAGCCATTCTAACTGGGGTGAAGTGATATCTCATTGTGGTTTTCCTTTGCATGTCTCTGATGACTAGTGATGTTGAACATTTTTTCATAGACTTGGCCATTTGTATGTCTTTTTTTGAGAAATGTCTGTTAAGTTCCTTTGCCCGCTTTTTAATGGGATTATTTGTTTTTTTGTTGTTAAGTTGTTTGAGTTCCTTGTATATTCTGGATATTAGTCCCTTGTAGGATGAATAGTTTGCAAATATTTTCTCCAGTTCTGCAAGTTGCCTCTTAACTCTATTGATAGTTTCCTTTGCTGTGCAGAGATTTTTAGTTTGATATAGTCCCATTTGTCTATTTTTATTTTTGTTGCCTGTGCTTTTAAAGTCTTACCCATAAAATCTTTGCCTAAACCAACATCCTGAAGCATTTGCCATATGTTTTCTTCTAGTAGTTTTATAGTTTTAGATCTTACATTTAAGTCTTTAATCCATTTGGAGTAGATTTTTATGTATGGTAAGAGGGCCCTAGTTTCATTCTTCTACATATGGATATCCAGTTTTCTTAGCACCATTGATTAAAGAGGGTGTCATTTCCCCAGTGTATGTTCTTGGGGCCTTTGTCAAAAATCAATTGGCTGTAAATACGTGGATTTATTTCTGGGTTCTCTGTTCTGTTATGTCAGTATATATGTCTGTTTTTATACCAATACCATGCTGTTTTGGTTACTATAGCTTTGTGGTACATTTTGAAGTTGGGTAGTGTGGTGTCTCCAGTTTTATTCTTTTCACTCAGTATTGCTTTGGCTATTCAGGGTCTTTTGTGGATCCATATGAATTTTAGGATTGTTTTTACTATTTCTTTGAAGAATGTCATTGGTATTTTGATAAGAGATTGCACTGAATATTATCACACCACTCTTATTCAGCATAGTACCGGAAGTCCTAACCAGAGCAGTTAGGCAAGAAAAAGAAACAAGGACATCCAAATTAGAAAAGAGGAAGTCGAATTGTCCCTTTTTGCAGATGACATGATCTTATATATAGAAAAACCTAAATATTGTACCAGAATTCTCTTAGAGCTCATAAACGAATTCGCTGAAGTTGCAGGTTACAAAATCAACATATAAAAACCAGTATCATCATATCTATATACCAATGATGAACTAGCTGAAAAAGAAAGCAAGAAAGCAACCACATTTATAACAGCTACAAAATAAAATACTTGGGAATAAATTTAACCACTATAAGTTACCTACAATGAAAACTATAAAACACTGATGAAAGAAATAGAAGAGGATACAAAATATGAGAGACATCCCATGCTCGTGGATTGGAAGAATTAATATTGTTAAGATGACCATACTGCCCAAAGAAATCTAAAGAGTCAAAGGGATTGGGGGCTTTGACTCCTTTTGGAATAAGGCGTGCCAGCTCCTCAGAGCAGCTCCTTCCAACAGCCAAGATAGGCCTAGAGGTGGACGTGGGCTGGGCTTTCTCCTGGTGGCTCTGTTTTAGGAAGGGCATTATGCGGTTGTGGTTATCCAGAGTACAGTACCAGCATTGAAGGCCACTGCTTCTCATTCTCCCTGGAAAAATGCACGAAGTCACATCACTTATGGCATTAAAGCTCATCTGATCTGATCCCTCATTTTGCAGAAGAGGCCAGAAAGGGGAGGGTTGAGCAAGGTCAGTGGCAGGGTTGAGCGAGAGCCCAGGTCCCCTGGTCCCCAGCCCAGAGGTTTTCCTATACACCGCACCTTGATTCACCAGGGTGAGTTTTCTCTTGATGAAGTCCTGGGCACATACTTCATTCCCCTCTTGGAAAGGGTGGAGATGGGGCTGTTCCCAGAGGTCTATAGTAGAGCAACCCCATCCCTCTCTCCTTATAGCCCCTTTTTAATCTCTGGCCTTGTCTTCCCCTTGGGGAGCCTTTGTGGGTGACTGCCCGTTCTATCTCAAGGCAGTCATGGGTGTAGGATTTGCTGATGACTTTTGGATTTGGGCCAGGTATATGTGCACTTGGTAGTTTTCTTGGGTTCTCAATTTCTATGGAATAATTGAGACCAAGCTAGAATGAGGTGTCAAGAATAGACCACAAAGCCCTGAGCAGACCACCTGTCACCAGGTGCCAGGAAGTCCTGGGAGAGGATTCTGTCTCAGGGAGAGAGAGCGTACATGGGAGCGTGTGTCTCAGGTCATAGAGGAGGGCGTGATCAGCCCCTCTGAGGACTGTTCTGGAGCAGAGGCCCCTGGCCATCCAAGAGAACATTGACTTGAGCTGCCGGGATGGGCTGTTGATTTGTGGCAAACTAAGGGTGGACTCTCTGCAGGAAGCAGGTGGCCAGTCTTTCCCCTGCTGGGCATGGCTCCCCTGGGTCTGGTGCGAAGGTGGGCTGGACCCTTCGTGAACAGGTCACAGGGCTTGGAGTTGTCCCTGTGGACCACAGTGGCCTCCTTCTTAGGAGTGAGAGGGGGCAATGGTGGTGAGGTGAGGAGTTTCACAGCCACGGGAGAAGCCTGAGTAGAAGTTTATTGACTAAATAATTGCCTTCTGTCATGAAGGACTTAAGTAAAAAGAGAGGCCTTTGATGGAAATTTGGACCCCAAATCTACTGATTTGGTTGGGGTTTGATTGTGGTAGAGATAGCCCAGGGCTTGCCATTTTCAACAGGAGGTGCACTGTTGCCTGAGGGGCAAGTATAAAGACTGTAAGAAAGAAAAAGTGTCCCAGGCCACAGAGCAGCCCAGGGGTGGATGGCCCAACATCTGGAAGGTGCTGTGGAGGGGGCGTCCGAGGTGCATTGATGCTGCTGTCTCTGGGGGGCGGGGGGCAGGCTCTCTGAGCCCTGATGGCCCCTGGAACACACTCCTCCCAGGGTGGCCCATGTGAAAAGAGGTGTATACTGTGCTCAGGCGGAGACGGAAAAGGGATGCAGAGAATTCGGGCTGGAAAGCCTTATTAGACATGGAGTCAAAGCCCTGAGCTCTGGAGCCAGCCTTGCCACGAACTCCTTGTGTGACCTCCGGCAAGACCTGGTCCTCTCTGAGCCTGTTTCCTCGTCGGTAAGATGCGAGGTATTGGTCAGGGGTCCAGCAGGGTTCCAGCAGGAAACAGATGGCACAGTCGAGCGGGGCGATTTGAGGGCAGTTGAATAAAGGGACCGTTTACAAAGGTGTGGCAGAGTAGAGGGGAAGCGCGGGTGGTGCGCTGCCCTGGGGGGGGTGGCAGTGGGACTGTTTCCCCTCCCTCCGGTCTGCTGCCAGGGCTCCCCGTTGGCTGAATGCAACCAGAAGCAGGGGCAAGGCTGCCCAGTGCTGCTGTCCATACGGGGCTGCCACGCGGGCCACGGAGGGGGCTGGACAGTGAAGTGCGGATGAAAGGGCAATATCCAGCCCGCGAGGCCACGCACCAGGCAGCCTTCCAGCTCTCAGAGGGAGGCAGGGCGAGGGGCAGGAATGCTTTGATTCCTGCTGGCATCTTGGGTCTCTGCTCTGGCAAGACAGTGCCTCCCCGGCCTGCCCAAAGGTAGTGGTCATTCTCCCGCGGGGCAAACTTCCGACTCCAGCCCGGTCCTGCAGCCGGTGAAGGGCCGGCTCCGTCGCTGCGCCATCCACCGCCACCATCCGTCACTCTGCCAGCTGCGCGAAGCGATGATAGATTAGTGCACATTAGGCCTCCCATCCTGCGGGCCTAAAAGCCAGGGCTTTGCCAATCAGCGTGGGGCGAGGCGGCGTGCGGCGGGCCGGGCTCCGCGCGCAGCACTGGAGGCGCCAGGAATTAATAAGCACTTGGAGACGGCGGGGATATTGAACTCATACCTTAAATCAATCCTTAACCAAGAAGGATGAGGGAATGAAATTTCGGACAATTAGGGGTAATGACGACCTTGTGAAAGGAGTTATTGACAAAGGCTGAAGCTGGGAGAGGGTGGGTGGCCGGTGGGGAACGGGAAGAAACTGCAAACGGTTGTGCGTCCTCGGCTGGACTGAGCCCTTGGAGAAGAGGAGGGGTGGCGTGGGCGTTCTCGCAGATTGGTTTTGGGGAGCAGTGGGATGGGGGGGTCTCAGCATGGTGTTCTCACTGGGTGAGAAAAAGACAAGGTAGAGAGGGTGTCTGGAGACTCGGGCAGGGTGACCCGCAACCCAGAGCTCTCCCTCCTTCTCCTGCCTCTGTTCCCTTCTCCAGGGACCCTCACCCCCTGTACGGAGCACTTGGCAGTGGAGGCTGGGGCGCTGCATCCTGCACAGTCCGGCCCATTTCGAGTGAGGGACCGGCTGTCCTCTCTGTCCTTGGAATCCCAGGGTGCCTGTGGCAGCGGCTTTCTCATCACCCCACATTAGCACTAGCACCTACAGGGGTGGGACTGGTGTCCCAGAGGCGAGGGCCTCGCCCACCATTGGTGGGATCCCAGCTCTCTCGCAGTCGCAGTTTTCCTGTGCCTCTGTCTCTTTGACCTCCCCTCTGGCTGAGCAGGTGTCTGCCTGCCCCAGCCTGTAGGTCTGCCAGAAAGATGGTGTCTTTCCTCCCCTGCTGGGCCCGTGCCATAGCATCCTGCCTCGGTGCTGTGGTCACCATGATGCCAACGAGAGCCACGGCAGCAGCCTTTACTGTGAAGGAGGCGTCTCCCGTGGCTTCCTCAAGCAGAGCCTGAGACAAGGATCCCGGACCTGGGACTTCTTGGGGTGCACTGCAGAAAGAAACCTGAAAGGGAGAGAGGGAAGGAGGGTAGGAAGAGGAAGGAGCTGCAAGGACGTGGCCTCATGTCAAGTCCAGCCTAGGCCTGTCCACGGGGGAAGGTTCTGGAGCCTGAGCTGGACCTCACAGTGGTCCCCCGGTGGGAGGTGGGCCAGCCTCTTGTGTTAGCCAGTCATTGCCTGAGTGCTGTCAGGAAGGGGAATTTCTCACCTCCTGCAAGGGGCAGTCAGCTGCAGGCAGGGCTTGGAGGGTGGGAGGTGGCGGCGGCGGGGGGAGAGTGGGGGTCTTTAGCTGCCCACCTCGAAGCAGCCTGCCTCAGTGTCCACTGCAAAAGCATTTGTGGCCACTCCCTCCCATTCTGTAAGAACAATGGTAAGAACCCCTTGCATTTGTATAGCACGTTGCATCACAAGCCACTGGTCGCTTTCAAAAAATTATCTCACTCAACTCACTTGGCAAGAAAGGTTTGATCTCCATTTTACAGATGGGAAACTGGAGCCCAGAGAAGCTGAGTTTGTGTCCAGAGGTCACGCAGCTGTAGCAGGGAGGCCGGGGCCTGAAGCCGTCGCAGTCATTGTGGGGATTCAGATGGGGTTGACCACCCTCCGCACTTCCCTGGTGGGGACTCTGCTGTCTGAATGGCAGAGAGAAACAGCCCTCAAAATGCGGAGTGTCCAGAAGAGCTTTCCTCCCTGGACACAACCCCCACAGGCCGAAGGGTGGCAAGAGGGAGACATCGTCTCAGTGCCCTGTCTCTCCCCAGGCGCTCCGCCACGTCTCTCCCTGACGTGCACCCGCCCCCTGACTCGGGCCTTATTCCCACCGTTATTGCGATTATCGGGGAGAGGCCACTATGCTTTAAAGGCAGCCTTTTAGGTAGAAGGATGAACAAAAGGACCCACACTCGGTTCAAAATGACAAGTTAGGTTTCCTTCTGGGTTATTTATTTATTTATTATTATTAATTAATTTATTTTTTGCAGGGGCAGATGGTCTCTCTTTTTTTTTTTTTTTTTTTTGAGACAGAGTCTCACTCTCTTGCCTGGGGTGAGTGCCGTGGCGTCAGCCTAGCTCACAGCAACCTCAAACTCCTGGGCTCAAGCAATCCTGCTGTCTCAGCCTCCCGAGTAGTTGGGACTACAAGCATGTGCCACCATGCCCGGCTAATTTTTTCTCTATATATTTTTAGCTGTCCAATTAATTTCTTTCTATTTTTGGTAGAGACGGGGTCTCGCTCTTGCTCAGGCTGGTCTCGAACTCCTGAGCTCAAACAATCCGCCCGCCTCGGCCTCCCAGAGTGCTAGGATTACAGGCGTGAGCCACCGCGCCCGGTCTCTTAGTAAGTTACATCTGACAACCCAAAACATCGTGCAGAAGGACACTTTATGCGCAGTTTCTGTGGACTTGCGGAGCCTAGCTCCCGGGATGGCAGAGCGAAGGGAGCTTGGAGGAGCGGCCAGTCGCACAGAGCGTCTGTCTGTGGCTCACCCAGACGGCCCAGATGCCGCCCGCCCTGCTCCTGCTCCACCTCTCTGAGGGTAGCAAGGGACTAGGAGTCTTGTCCAGTGAGCCAGGGTCAGGGTGGAGCTATTCTGATCTGGGATGCTTTCTTCTCAAGGATTAACTGCAAAAAAGAAAATGAAACAGAACGGGGCAGGGAAGCTTTAGATAAGGAACCAAGGACACGGCATCTTTGAAAGTTCTCCCGAAGGAGATGTCGGTGTTCGCTGAGACGGCCAGAATTTACTTTAGCTATTACTATGGATGAATAATTATGGGCAAGCCAGCAAGTATTGCGGGTTCACGGCAGGTTAATTGGGAATAATGGGTTTCATTCCCAACCATGAGAAATGATATTTCAGAGAGAGAGAGAGAGAGAGAGAGAGAGAGAGAGAGAGAGAGCAACTGACTCTGCTCTCACTATGTCGGGGCCATCCTTTCCTCGCAGGTTTGGCTGTGCTGGTCCCAGCCAAGCCTCTTGAGTCCAGACACTGGGGCCTGGGTCCTTGTGGGGCAGAGGGTGGGGGCTGGCGGCTGCAGCCAGAGAGATCAGGTGGCCCATTTGCATTTCTTCCCCTCCTGAAATCAGGGCGGGCAGCCTGGCATTTAATCCTTCAGCGAATGTTCATTGAGTGCCCACGACGGGCAGGGCGCTGGGTCCTGTGCCACCTCAATGAGATTGCGTGGTGCTGAACGTAGGGTGGCACTGGCCAGACCAGCGTGGTGCCACAGAAATACAGTGCCAGCCACACCTTTGAGCCACATGTGTAGTTTAAGATTTTCTAGTAGCCACATTAAAAAAGGTGAAAAGAAGCAGATGATTGACATTCCTTTTAATAATATACTTTCTTTAACCCAGTATATCCAAAATCATATTATCATTTCAACATGTGATTTATATAAAATATTAATGGATATCTGACACAGCACATCTCAGTTTGGACTAGCCACACTTCAAGTGCTCAGAAACCACATGTGGCCGGCGGCCACCATATTGGACAGCGTAGGAGCAGGTCATCACTGGTCTCACACCTGACACGACTGTGGGTGTGCAGCAAAGGAGAGGGTCACAGGGCGTCCAGCAGGCAGGCCCCACAGCTGAGCAGGGGCTGGAGGGCGTCAGAGGAACACCACTGCAGCTGCAGTCTGAAGGGCAGGCAGTAGGTACCAAGGCAGGGGGGTCAAGGGAAAAGCATTCCAGGCAGAGGGAACTGCATGTGCAAAGGCCTCAGTGCAGTGAGCAAGGGGAAGAAGAGCTGGAGGTGAGGCTGCTGGGTCTGGCAGGCGCTGGCAGAGTCTGGAAGGCCCTCTGAGCATTTTGGTCTCGTAGTCAGAAGAGAGCTGTAAGCGGGGATCAGATGTGGGTTTTCTGAAGCTTGCTCAGGCTGCTGGGAGGAACCCGGCTTAGAGCGATCCGGAAGTCCACCCTTGGAGGTTGCTGGCATGCGACCTGCCCTGGGGGCTTCAGAGGGCGAAAGCCTGCATCTCGGAGGCAAGACCAGCAATGATTTCATCAGGGCTGCTCCCTGCTCTTTGCCGCTTCCCTGGTAAACAGGCCAAGAGCCACCAGGGTGGGGAAACTCACCCATGTTGTGAGCAGATCAGTGCAGTTTGCCCTGCCTGGAAGTCAGGGCTCTAGATGGATATTCGAGCTCCACTTCCTGGCTGTGCAACCTCAGATCTCTCTCCCTCTGTGGGCCTTTAGCTATAAAAATGAGGTGGCAGAAGGATGTGTGGACCGTGGGTTTCTGAAACCTCATGAGAGTAGGATAGGGTCCCCCTCTGGGTTGTCCCGGGGCACAACCTCCTTTGCCCTTGCTGGCCTTGGCCTTGGACAGTTCCTTTCTCTACCCCGAGGGGTAGGAGCCATGGTCCATCACCCTGGAGCTGCTTGCCTTGTCAAGATGCCCAGGTCTGCGGTGGCTCTGCCCACTGTGGCTATGTGTCTGTGAAAGGCAGGGCTGGCGTGGTGAGGCAGCGTCCGTGTGAGGAGAGAGAATGCCCCTTGGATGTCTGCATTGGCTGTGACCACACGGGCTGTGACCAAGTTCACTGTCGGAGGGAGGATAGGAGAGTGGGGAACTGAAAACCACATCTGGAGACACCTTCTGTGTTCACCCAGTGGCTATAAGAGTCTACACCTTCCTTCACTTACACGTTCATTTAGCAGATACTTATCCAGGATTGCTCTATGCCAGGTGGCATGTCAGGGGCTGGGATGCCAAGATGAGTGTGGACAGGGGCAGGGGAAGCATTTCAGTGGAGATGACTTAAATGAGGAGGAAGAGCCAGCCATGGAAAGACCTGTAAAAAGAGCTTTCCAGGCATAAGGAAGCATGTGCAAAGGCCCTGAGGTGGGAATGAGCCTGGCTTGCTGGAGGAACAGACAGAGGCCCATGATGCTGGTGCAAAGAGAGCAAGGAGGGAGTGACTTAAGATGAAGCCAGAGAGAAGGGCAGGAACCACATAAGTGAGGGCCACCGAGGCCTAGTAAGGAATTTGGATTTTATTCTGATGGAGACTAGGACACTGGAGGGTGTTCAACAATGGAGCAGTGTGACCTGATTTGGTTTTTTTTTTTTTTTTTTGAGACAGTCTCACTCTCTCACCCTGGGTAGAGTGCTGTGGTGTCATCATAGCTCACAGCAACCTCAAACTCCTGGGCTCAAGCAATTCTGCCTCAGCCTCCCAAGTAGCTGGGACTACAAGTGCATACTACCACATCGGGCTAATTTTTTCTGTTTTTTATGGAGATGGGGGTCTTGCTATGTTGCTCAGGCTGCTCTCAAACTCCTGGCCTCAAGCGATCCTCCTGCCTCAGCCTCCCCGAGTGTTAGGATTACAGGTGTGAGCCACCACACCGGACCTGATTTGTAATTTTAAAAGCTCTCCCTGGCTGCTGGGTGGAGAGTAGACTGAAAGGGGGAAGTGGAGGCTAGTCAGGGCTCCCCCTGCCGGTGAGAGGCGCTGGTGCCTGGATCGGGACATGAGCAGTGACAGGATTTTGGGCACACTTTGGAGGCAGGGCCAGCAGGATCTGCTGATGGATGGGGTGTGGGGGAAGGGTGCGTGGGAAAGGGAGGAATCGGTGTGGCTCCAGCGTCGGTGTGAATGGCGGTGAGCTCCCCGTGGCGGCAAACCCTAGGGCAGGGAGGGCGGGGGCACCGATTCCATTTTGTTCACGCTGCGTTTGAGAAGCCTGTCGGCCATCCAAGGGAAGAGGTCACGTAGGCGGTTGGAGATACGGATGTGGAGCTCAGGGCCGAGGGCCCCGCCGACATAAATCTGGGC
>RJWJ010014076.1:0-28636 GCA_004363605.1 Indri indri | reverse complement strand
TCCTCCCGCCTCAGCCTCCCCGAGTGTTAGGATTACAGGCGTGAGCCACCACACCGGACCTGATTTGTAATTTTAAAAGCTCTCCCTGGCTGCTGGGTGGAGAGTAGACTGAAAGGGGGAAGTGGAGGCCAGTCAGGGCTCCCCCTGCCGGTGAGAGGTGCTGGTGCCTGGATCGGGACGTGAGCAGGGACGGGATTTTGGGCACACTTTGGAGGTAGGGCCAGCAGGATCTGTTGATGGATGGAGTGTCGTGCAGGGGTGCGTGGGAAAGGGAGGAATCGGTGTGGTTCCAGCCTCGGAGTGAATGGCAGTGAGCTCCCCATGGTGGCAAACCCTGGGGCAGGGAGGGCGGGGGCACCGATTCCGTTTTGTTCACGCTGCGTTTGAGAAGCCTGTCGGCCATCCAAGGGAAGAGGTCACGTAGGCGGTTGGAGATACGGATGTGGAGCTCAGGGCCGAGGGCCCCGCCGACATAAATCTGGGCGTCGTCAGCGTACTGATGGTGTTTAAAGCCCGGGATGGATGAGATCACCCAGGGACTGGGGGACATGTGCAGAGGCGGAGGGGCTTCATGGCATCCTCCTCCTGCTCCGCAGAGCTCGGCCACCCTGCTAGGCGTGGCCACCCCGCACCTGGAGCAGTTTTGCTGAGGGCGCATCCTGGGTCCAGCCACGCCACTTGACCCAGGCACAGGAGTCTACCCCCCGTTCCTGAGCACAGCCGAGCCTGGGCAAGGTGTCTCTGGCCTCGCAGGACGGGGAGGGTGGAGGGAGGGAGACCGCTGCTTTGGTTCTCACTTCCTTCATGGGGGCCTAGACCCTGCGCCCCAGGGGAGCCGGGAGCTGTCCTTCCTGCCTCCTCCTCGTAAGTCCCCCGCTGCTCTGAGCCTGGGCGGCAGGGAAGATGGGGGAGAGGAAAAAGGACGGGAAATAGAGGAGGGAGGCGACAGAGAAGAGCAGAGGGAGGTAAGGCCCAGGAGGGGCTCCCAGGGGACCGAGAGGGGCCAGAGGACACCCGGAGAGAACCGGGGGAGGCCAGAGGTAACGGCAAAGGAAGGCGGAAGAGAAGATGGAGAGAGAGTTAAGAAAAGATGTTCCTTTCTCTCTTGTGTGCGGCGTTGGTGGCTGGTTCCCTCTTCCTACCCGGGAAGTAAACCTGACTCCTAATCTCCTAAGTAAAATGGTATGAAGCTTTTTGACAAGGTCAGCCTCCCTAGGGACACCTACCTTGTACCGGAGACCTAACACACGCTCTGTGAGCCCCAAACCAACCCTGCGTGTAGGCGGTGTCACCTCTGGTTCACAGGTGACACAGCTGAAGCTTGGGAGGTTTATAGAGTTTGCCCAGAGTCACAGGGCCTTTGGGTGGTGGAGGTAGGACTCAAACCCGTGTCCCCCGGAGGCCAGGTCCAGGCCCCTGTGCCACGCCACCCTCTTTTTGGCTCATTTCTCTCAGCAGCTAAGCCCAAATTCTTGAAAAATTGTGACTTTTTTGAAAATGCTGTTTCTAACACGCTGTGAGGGGAAGGCCATGGGTGTTGCCCTAGTTTGAGAGGATGAGCCTGGCGTGCTCGGAGGGGGCAACCTGCTCTCCTGGAGTCTCCCAGCCCCCTAGAGACAGTCCTACCCAGAAAAGTTTGCCTGTGCCCTGTGGCACCTCCTCAGTGGGCACAGCTGTTGGCAGCTGCAGTCACCTGCCTGGGATCAGCAAACAGATGGCTCTGGGTTTCTGGGATAGTTCCAGTTTCCAGTGTTCTCTGGTTGTCAGACAAATGTACTGCTTTTTAGTTCAGAAATTATGGGGCACCTTATGCATGGCTATAAATCCTGTCTGCTCTTGGAGGTTCTGTCCTAGAAAGGGGTGGCGCCTAGAAAGGCAGGGTGGTAATTTATAGAGGCTGGTTAAGGACTGGGACTGGGGTCTGAGTGGACCCTGGAGGGGTCATCTATAGAAGAAGCTGTCCTCTGTCCAGAACTCCACAAGGAGACATGCCAGACCTGGTGAGAAAGGTCCAGTGGGACAGGAATTATTGACCCCATTTTACAGGCAAGTAAAACAAGGCTCAGAGAAGTAATGTACTTGCTCAAGGTCCTTGACAAATCAGAGATGAATCTAGAACTTGAGTCCAGGTCCCCTAACTCTTGGTTTAACGTTTTCTCTACTCCCTATCCTCAAGAAGAAAGACCTCTTATGTAGATCCCGCAGGGCCGCCATGTACAGCTATCTAGGCCGTACACTGCACAACTCCATTCACATTGGTGATAATGTGAAAGGTGCCCCCAGAGGTGTGCAGGGCAACAATGCAGAGTCCAGGGTAGTCTGGCCCTTCTCTGTCCATCCATTGCACTCTCGCCGTCAGTCATTCCTGCCACTACAATAGAAGTTGTACCAGAAGTAGGTGTGACAACTCCACCTCTGTTTACAGCTTTTCTCAGGCCACCCTCCACCCTCTACCCGAGTCCAAAAGCCCTACTCCCAGGTGGACAATCCTTTCTCATCTGCTCAGCACCATTTGCTTAGGGATGGGACTGGAGGAGTGGGTTTGGGGGCTTGAGTGAGAGGTGAGTTCACCCGAAGGCCACATTTAGGGCTACTTTCTCCTCACTCTCCCCTGCAACCTCCACCTCCCTGGAGTTAAAACCATGGCATGAGCTCTTCTTAAATATGACACATCTGCTCCTCCTGGGCAGGCAGGGAGAATTTATAGGTGAGAACAGCAGACTGATCTTCACCCTGCTCCAGTGGTCAGGCTATCGCTGATTGATGCCCTGTGCGCTGCACAGCCAGGCCGGCTCCTTTTTATAGGCTCCGCCCGCCTTCCCATAACTCAGGAGGGAGGCTGTAAATCCTCAGGGGTGGCAGAGCAATCCTCCATTAGGACAGACACCTGGAGTTCCTGGCAGGTTCCTCTTGCCAGCGCCGCGTCGTGCTGTCCAGGCAGCTGTGAGCTGAGACATGCCCAGGACAGGGAGCCAGGAGGTTTGGCCAGCTCGGAAGTTCCAGATGGGAAAGGGCCTATGAAGGTCACCTGGTTGGACAAATATTCGGCCCGTGCTTTCCCCCTGCTGACGGGGAACTCACTATCTACCAGCCCAGTCCATCTTTGGAGAGCTCCCCCACTTCAGTTCCCAAGCTTGCTCTTCTCTCAGCTGAAATCCGTCTTCCTGGTGTTTCCATCTCGTTTCTTCTCCTTGGAGCCAAATAGAAGGGACCTAAAGATAGAATAATGGATATGTGTAACTTCTCTGCTACTTTTAGAACGCTGCTCATTTAATTCTCACTACGACAGACGATTGTATATAACAAGACACGTTGCAGTGGCTTACTATAAGATTAAAGCCCCACGGAGCAGGCGTGCGTGGGTGGACAGGGGCCTCCAGATACTCCTCCCACCCGCTGCTGCCCAACAGAGATGTGGCCGTTCCTGTGAAGGTGGAGCCTGCAGGGCCTTGCACCTGGGCCCCCACGTCCCCTTTGTTCTGGTCTTTGGTCAAATCCAGGGGTTTTCAAACTTTAGAGTACGTAAGCAGTGTGCCACAGGGTCGATTATAGCCATGGATCTGAATCCCTGTGGGTGATTTTAAGAGCTTTGCAAGGGTGATTTTGACTATATGCAATGTTTCTCTGACTTTTGAACTTGACCTCCACCTGAGAAGTCATTCAATGACATTTGTTGTCTGTTTCTTTCATTTCCTTTCCTTTTAAAAAAATATTTTTTTCCTCTCCCAGGGAGGAATAACTTATAAGCAGTGAAGTGCGCAAGTCTTAAGTGTACAGTTTGATGAATTTTTACAAATCGGTGCCCTTGTGTGGATCCCACCCAGCTCGAGAGTTTTTGTTGCTCTTGTTGTGTGTTAGTTCTGCCTGTTCTCGAGCCTCACATGAGTGGAATCGCACGGTTAGCTCTCTTTTGTGTCTGGCTTCTTGCACTTGACAATGTCACGCTGTCGCGGTGGTTCCTTCTTTTACAGTGCTGCATGGTGTTCCTAAGGCGACACCACTCTACACTTTTTAAAGGCAGTGATTGTGGGCTATTCTCCCTCTTTTTAAAAGCTTAAACAAAGGTTTTATTGTGGTAAAGTACATATAACATAAAACGCACCATCTTGACCATTTGTAAGCATACAGTTCAGAGGCGGGGAGCAGGTTCACCTTGTTATACAACCGTGGCTGCCATCGGGCCATTCTCTTCAAAAAATTGTCTAGTCGTCCCCTGGTCCTTCCTCTGGTCTTAGCCTGAGCCTTGCTTCTCAGGGTGCTTGACCCTGACCCCTGTCTCTGGTCCCCAGCACCTGTTTGTCCCGTATTGTGGCATCTGTCACTTGTTGTTTAGTGTTTTTCATTGCCATGAACGGGTCATAGCATCAATTCAGTGGGCCTCAACTCATCTTAGAAAAATAGAAAACATTAGATCGCCCCCCCCATGCAGGAGAGGTAAACACAGCTTTGTGGAGCGTGTGTCCACTGTGTCTCAGTGCCACACAGATACACACGTCCGTGTCTGTGTCTAATGGGTCATGACATAAAGCTCACTTCTTAGTGTAGGTTGTTTTCAAAGATTTGGAAGGCGCTGGTGGTGTCATTGCGGGCTTGATGTTCTGCGAGGGCACTTCTGTATTACCAGAACCAGCAACCATGATTAGCACATAGTAGGTGCTCACTGAGTACCTGCAAGTATGAGAATGAGCGTGTGTCCTTCCGAGGGCCCACTCCTCCGGCTCCCTCGGTCCTTCCTCAGAGAGGCCATCTCGGGGCCACACAGCCTGGCCTTGCACCCCCAGCCGGGTTCCAGCTTGTCTGTGTCCCTGTGGCTTGGACTCTGTCCTGCAGCAGCACCTGGTCCGACCCATGCAGAGAGAGAGGGGCTGACTCACTCCCCACTTAAAACGCATCCGTGAAGAAGCCGGCGGAGACGGTATCATCAGCTTTTCAAGCAAACACGTCCTTCTGTCGAGTTTCCTGCCGTAGAGCTCTCCTGAGCTGGACGGAGAGCGTAGACTCGGACATTTATCTCTGTTACATTTTATCTTCTCCAGTCCGCGCGTTGCTGCAGCCTGTCGGATGTTTTGAGATCCTCGCCCAATCTGATTCCACGTATTCAAGGATCTTTTGAGCCTGTACTCTAGATGTCTGTCCAAGTCTTTGAGAAATAAGTTGAAGAACCCAGGGCGGAGGGCAAGCCCTGTGACCGCGTGCCACAAGCCACACGCCTCCCTCCAGGATGGCTGTGCTGACCTTGTCAGCGCACCTGGACTGTTCTGTCCTCTGCCTGGGACACTCCCCCCCTGACGCCTGCATGGCCTGCCCCTCCCCCTCCTTTTGCTCACATATCGCCTGCTCAGCGAGGCCTTCCAGACCACTCTACTTAGGTTGACCCTCTCTCCTGGCCCCGGCATCTGCTGTTCCCTTCCCTGCTTTGTTTTTTGCCATAGCGCTGATCACCGCCTAACATATACGTCGTTTACTTACTTATTTTCTTAATCTCCTCTTCCTCCCCACTAGAATAGTGCAGGAGGGCAGGAATAAATTCTTTTATAGTGCCTAGAACAGTGCCTGGCATATAGTAGGCACTCAACAAAGACTTGTTGAATGAATAAATGACATTAGAAATTATACTTCTACCTTACCCACATGGATATTATATCTGTTAGCAAAGAGTTCGGCTGTAAGTCAAGAAAAAAAAACCTTTACCAACTAGAATATTTTAAAACAAATATAGGTATTTATTACTCATCTAGCAAGATTTCTGGATATTGAGTCTCTGATGCTGGTGAAGTGGTTCCACTGTGTCATTGAGGAACTAGGCTTTTCATGTCCTTTGATTCTACCTTCCTTTGCATGTTGGCTTGTTGCCTCATGGTCGTAAGATAGCTGCTGCACCCTCAGATATCACGTCTGTGTTCCAGGTAGGAAGTAGAGAGAGAGGGAGGGCTTTTGCTCAGGAGGCTTTGTCCCTTTATTTAGGAAAGAAAGCCCTTCCTAGCCTACTTCTCCCTACACTTTATCACTAGAACAGGACACATGGCCACCCTTATACCAATCATTACCCGAGGAGGATGAGATCTCCAGTCTTAACTCATCCTTTGGGGCCGGTGCTGGTCAATCTGTCATACGAACGAATCGGAGTTCCATTGGCAAAGAGAAAGAGGGAGAGGAAATGACTACACCATGGAGACAGCAAAGTCTTTCAGAAGATCTCTTACGCTGTTGTCTGCATTTCCTAATCGGGCAGAATCGTGGGTAGTTTGACTTGCCTTGTCCATGGTGAGCCCATGTCAGGTCCTGGTGACCACTGCACCCTCTTTTAGGGCCTCCCTGGCTTCCCTCAACGAACCCTTCTGGAATCCAGCCCAGGCATGAGGTCCTGGTCATCTTTCCTGCCACGGCTCTTCTCAGAATGTCCCCAGAGGGTACTGTCAGACTGAGACCGTGTCCCCAGATCTGTCCCCATGGTCAGAAAGGGCCATCGTGGCCTTTCTAGCATCAGCGCTTATGCCTGAATCTCACCCTTCCTGCCCTTCCATGTGCCAGGTCCCCAAGTGTCCCGTGTGGTGGGGGATGGTGGGCTGGGTTGTGCAGAGGATGTGTCTGGAGTGACCACTGTTGTGGACCAAGTCAGGGTGCGGAAAAACCTTAAAGGATTTCCCCTCCAAACTCCAAAATGATGGGTTCGAAGCTTCTGAAATGGCCCCAGACCTCAGGACTGGGGATGGGTCATTCATTTCTGTTGTTTTAATTCCAGCATATTACGGGGTACGAATGTTTAGGTTGCATATATTGCCTCTGCCCCCGTCCCCGAGTCAGAGCTTCAAGCGTGTCCATCCCCTTTCTGGGGGTTCTCGGTCTCTTCTGGAGCTCTGAGGCTCCTGGGCACAGGTCTGGGTGGAGGATGGGAAGGAAGGTATTTCAGGATGGGCACCGTCGGTGCCACCACAGCCTGACACCAGCCATCAGGTAGAAGACAGGACCCTCTGGGCATTATGTGTGTCACTAATTCACTAGTCCCCAGTGTCCCCGTCACCGCCACCGCACAGCTAATGCTTTCCTGGGCTTCCTGCCTGTACAACATCGTCTGCTACCACTTGAGAGCAGGAGGGTTGGACCAGCCCCAGAACGAATGAGCTCTCCGGTCACTGGAGATGTGCGAGCAGAGACTCTGCAACCACTGGGCTGGACCGTGGCAGGGCAGGTCACGCACCTGGGGAGGAACGCTCCTTGCTGTGAAAAGAGCACTGGGCTGCCGGGCCCACAGCCCGAGTTCTACTCCCACAGGCTTGCAGCAAATTTCTTAAACTCTCTGGGCCTCAGTTTTCTCATCTCGAAAGTGGGGGCAGCACCAACCGTGAGAGGATTGTTTGAATTCAGATGAGATCATGGTTGTAAGAACATTTCACAAACCTGACAGATTTAGGATCATTATTACTCAAGCTAGGTTCAGGCGTGCGGAACGTCTGCGAGAAGATCGACTCTCAAGGCAGAAACGCGAACCTCATTCAGACTTGTGCGCAAACAATAGAGTAAACTGCTGTCCCTTTAAGAGTAAGGACGTTTTAAATGAGGAGGTGTGATTCGGCTTGTCTGAAGACGCAGAGTTCTGACTCCTCAGCATGGAGGACTTAGAGATGTTTGAGTAGAGGCTGGTTGTCTGGCCTGTTTTCAAGTGTGGGTTCATGTGGGCGCTATGGAAACAGACCTCTTCAGGGGAAGGAAAAATGAGAGCCGGTGATGTTTCTGCTGTTTACCTCGTCAGGGCTGATGGGCCTGTGCTTCCCAAGCCTGGCTACTCACTGGGACCCTGGAGAAGCTTTCAAACCCAGGGCTTCCTGGGCCCCAGGAGCCTGAGTTCCCCTGCAACCCCAGGTGATTCTGATGCAGCCCGGTTTGGGACCCTGATCCAAAGGTGAGGTGCAAAGGGCTGTCTGTGCCCTACGCAAGCAGCTGTTGCCAGGACCTGGCACCGCAGTACTGTCCCCAGCTCGAGGGGCAGAGCGGGCAAGCTTGGAGGAAGCTGCGCTGAGGCTGGTCCAGAAGGTTCCCTCTGATGGGAAGACGGGCTGTGTTTGTGTGAAGCCTGCCTTTTGCTCGGGAGAATTTTTCCATGATTGACTCCTGTTAAACCAAATTGCATTAACTTTCCACACAAAGCTTCTGACTATTGACTCTGCACACAGGAAGAGGAATACCTGCGGGTGACACCAACCTGGGACGCGTGGATGTCCCCAGCGGTCCTTCTGGTTAGGGGGTTAAAATGATGCAGAGCTTAAAAGTGACATTTTAAATATTTAGTCCCTTTTCCAGCAATGTTTTTTTTATCAAAAATGAATCTTTGGAATCTGCAGCCACATGCATTTCCAGCCCATTTGCAAGTCACTCACGCAGGCGAGCATTTCATCCGACAAATGGGAAAATGCCGGGTCTCACCCAGAGAACAAAACATTTCACAGGGGCGACAGTGGGAGGTGCATCCATGGATTAATTTAAAATAAAATCCTGTTCCTGTGTTCCTATTACCACCTTGGAGGCTGGCGTGTATATATAACCTCACCCCCCTCTTTCATTTAAAATTAAAAAAAAAAATACTTCGCAGCAAAACTTTAACCTTCTCTTTAGAAATTGGCCCAAAAGGTCAGAGCTGTGCTCCTGTAGATTTCCTGGGCTCAGCTGGGAACTGATTAAAGCCGCTGGCCCTGGCTTGTCAGCTTTGTCATAAACAACTGTATAAAGTCTTTGTAATTCCGTTTGCTGTATATTATAAATATATTTATCTTCCTCCGTCAGGCGTCTGCAGGACAGGTGCTAGGGGGCTGGGAGTCCTGCTTAAGCGCTTCCAACAGTGTCCTCTCTTAGTGATACTAGCGCAGGAGACAGGGACAAAGATGGCAGGAGATTCTGCACCCAGGGCTGCTGTAGGGCAGTGGGTGGTGTTGCTGTTGGGGCTAAAGAGAATACCTGGTGCAACGTTTTTGCACATGGTAGGTGCAGCCCGCCACCCCCAGAGTTGGTTTCCTGTGTGATCCAGCGGTGGGATCGTGTAGCTGCCATGACATGGGGCGTGTCTGGTGATGTGGGCAGGTCAGGACTCCGGCGCTTCCTCACTCACTGTGTCTAATTAGAACAGAGTTCATTTTTTTCTTGTTAGAGATTGATAGCCTCCTGCCAGTTGTGATCAGGAAAGTGAGCAGCGGATGGGACGGCTCCCCCAGGAGTGAGGAGGGAGGCTGGCCGCCTTTGCCCCTGGAGGTGTCACTGCGTACGACCTCGGTGCCATTGTCTATGTGTGGGGTGTAAATACCGCGTGTGTTTGATCCAGGAGCTGTTAGCTGCTGGCACATCTTTGGTCCCATTTACTGGCCTCTAAAACCTGTGAGTCAGGTGTTGGTCCCATTTCTTCAGATGGAGAGTCGTAAGGCTTAGGGTCCAGGAAGAGTAGGGGTCTGGCTCAGAGTCCAGGCTTCCCCCCAAAGTGTGGCAGGTGGAGAAGAGAGAGCCTTGAAGCGCAGGCGCTCACGCTGGAAGCTTCTGACCTGTGGCTCAGAGGCCTTGTGGGAGGGGCTGGGGCCGGGGCCTAGAGGGTTTCCGTGGGCTCTGTGATCTGAGATGGAGTGTTCTGGCTGCACTCTGTCCTCTTGGGGCAGAGGGAATTGGACCGTGATGGTGAGGTCGTCTCAGCTTGGACACCGCCCACTTGGACAGAGTGGTATGGGTCCTCTGGGAGCTCACTGGGCCAAGGAAGACTTGAACTTCCTGCTTTAGTCTGTAGCTGGGGTTAACAAGGCCCGAGGGAACTGGAAGGGGACAGGGACGAGATGCACAGCCCTTGAGGACAGAGGACTCCAGAGGAGCTGGCAGGGGCCTTGTGCAGGGAGCGGCATCTTCTCCCTCCTCTTGGGGGCTGGCTCTGCCCTAGTCTGACACAGGGAGAGATGGCAGAGCACAGGGCCACCGCCGGACTCCCAGCTGTGTCTGTCTCCAAGAACAGGCCTGGGACATGCAAGGCAAGGCTCCATGGAGGGGACAGGTGGGACCAATGACTCACAAGGTGCTGGCAGCTCTGATTCTGCAATTCGAAGCCCTCTGCGGAGGCTGTGCTTATGGGACAGGGACTGATATTTAATCATGAACATTCCATGGAGCATGGTAGAACCAGTGTGTGGAAAGGTGCTGGGAGCAATAGGAACCAGCCAGGGGTACGGGAGGGCCCAGCAGGGGGATGTCTGACATGGCTGGAGGGTCACTTCCAGAGCTGCTGGGAGAGGACCCACGTGCTGGGCAGAAAGTTGGCCCTTCAAACACAGAGACCCTGGGATGCCAGGACATTCACTGAGGGCATCAGATGTGTCCGCAAGGGCAGGCGTAGCCGTCAAGACCCTTCGATCCAGCCATATGTTCTTCGTTGAAGAGTGGCCCAGCAGCTTCCCCACGGGGTCCCCAGGTCCAGCAGGTCTTGGGCTCGGTGCTTGGCGCCACCCTGGGGCACCATCTCCCTCTTCCACCCTTTGCTTGGAAGAGTTGTGATCACCGTGAAAGGAGTCACGGAGTCAGGGACAAGGGTGACAGCAAGCAGCCTGTGAGGAGGCCGCTGTAGCAGTCCAGGTGGGAGCAGATGGCAGGCGTGGCCGGAGCAGGCCGGAAGCTGTGGAGGTGGGAGGAAGGGCCCAAGGTTGGGCTCTGTTATTTCCTAGAAAGATCCAACAGAATTTCTGAGGACCAGGATGAGGGATGAGAGAGAAAGAGAAGGATCAAGGGTGACTCTTAAGTTTCTTGGCCTGAGTCACTGAAATGGGGGAGGTTGCGAGAGGGGCTGGCTTTTGGGGGAGATCGGGTTTGGGGCGTGTTACATTTGAGGTTTCTATCAGACATCCACGTGGAGAGACTGAGGAGGAAGGTGGAAACACAGGTGTGGAGTTCATGGACAAAACCCGCCTGAATGCCAAGCGTGGGTGCGGTCCCTGGACCCCAGCGGCTATTTGGGGCCCTGAGACTGGAGGAAATCAGCGCGGGAGTGAAGACCCGACCCTGACCCTGGGACCTCTGTTTGCATCACATCCTGAATTCGGGGTGTGTTTTCTTCCCGAGCTCACAGAGCTTGGTGTCTCGGGGTCCACCCACTGCTCACCGTCCCCACTCCCCGCCCTCTCTGTGAGGCAGACGTGGCACATTGTCTGGCCCCTACGCTCTTACCCAAGAGAGGCGGCGTCACCGTGAGTGCCTCCCCCCTACCTGACTGCTGCACGGTGGGGCGACCTCGCCACCCTGGGGCTGGGCTCCAGTGCAGAGCCAGCAGTGGGAACTGAGTGTGCAGTCAGGGGCCACCGTCCCCTTTGGGCCCTGCTCGCAAGTCACAGGGTGAATTTGAGCAGATCATGGAACGATCCCTTCCAGCTCCAACATCCTGACTCTGTGATTCTAACTGGGCCCTCGGTTTCCCCTGAGGGGAATCTTGTCGCCTGTCAGGGGGCTTGATGGTTTCCTGGGGAAAGACCATGGCAGGGAGTTTCTGCTGGGGAAACAGGAGGAAGGCGTGTGTGTCGAGGTTGTTAAAATAGCGAAATACTTCCCGTGTCGATTGGTACATAGCTGCCTCCCTGGCCACGCAGGCCCTTTCCTGGGACCCACGTCCGGAGACCACACCAAGAGTCATCAACTTAAAGGGCTACCTCCTGGCCCAACAGGAGGGTGACTGGTCAGTTCCTCTGTCCTGCCAGTTGTTAAAGATTTTGACCGTCCCCCCAGGGGTGTGTGTCTTTCTCCGGCAGCAGACAGGCAGCGTTTTAGAAGTGCCTCTGTATCCTCCATCCCTCCAGCTCTTTGCCTCTCATTGTAGGAAAACAAACACAATCCCAGTAAATAAAAGTTAATAGCTGCATCTTTATGAAGGGGGTCAGAGGCATCTAACGTTGGCATCGCTGTTAAATCCCTGGATTATTTACAGCCCAGATGTTGACAGATGCTGGGTTGGGTATTTGAGCCCTGGGTTTTTCCTTCCCGCTCCCCTCTGAAGAACCTGCTGTGCTGATTAATTCTGCAGCCCCTCGGCTCTTGGGGGCGAGTACTGTTTGCCACTGATCCCGGAAGAGATGGCACAGAGCCAGGCCGACTCCGGTGCAGCAAGAGGGAGAGCGGGCGTGGGGGGCGGGGGGAGGAGAGCAGCGACAGTTCAGGTGTTAAACTGCTGATGTGGAAAATCGCTCTGACAGTTATGATGTTGTTGTCTCTGGGAGCAAGGGTTACACTATCATTTACTCCAGCCACGCCTGCTGGTGCCACCCGGCTTCCTATCTCACGCAAAGCTGCTCACTGGCAGCTGTCTTTGGAGAAGCTCCCCAGTGGCCATCCTGGGAGAGCTGTGCGTCCCTGCCCCGACCTGCCGATACCTGTCACCTGGGCTGGGATTGGAACCCAGAGGCAGCCGGTGGGAGGATGAGGGCAGCTAGCACCTGGGAAGCACCCGCTGTGGGCTAGGTACTTAATATGCATGAGCCCACGTGACACTGCCTGCCACCCTGCCAGGTGAGGTGACTGTGGCTTCGAGAGAGAGAAGCAGAGTTCTCAGGGAGCAGAGCAGGGAGATAGACTCCAGGTGCCTCCTGGGGAGAAGCGGCTCCTCTGTGCCTGGGAGCACCTGGGTGCAGAAACAATGGCCGAAGGGAGCAGGAAGTGCTTCTTGGGATCACACCATGAGTCAGAGCTGCTTTCTGTCATGGGCATGGGGTAAGCCCGGGAGAGCCTGCCTCGTTCTTTCCATCGGCCCATCCGCTGAAGAGCTTTTATCGATCACCGTTTGGCTCTGATCTGTGTGGAATGCGGGAGCCGCACAAACCAGGCCCTTTGTGAGGAGTTTAGGGCCTGGGTGGGAAGCAACAAGGACCGAGTGTCAAGGACAGTCTGTGTGTCCGTTAGAGGTTGTCCCCTGGAGCACCGAGGAGGCAGCAGTCTGGCTGTGGGAGGGCAGTGGCGCGATACCCTAATGGCGGTCCGCGTTCTCCTGTCCGGGGAGGGGAGATTTTGGAGACCAGCGCTTCTCTCCGTGAAAACCTCCAGAGACAAGCACGGTCGTGCCCCTGCTGGGCTGAGGAGCGAGGGTTTGGGGACCCTTGGCAAGGCCCCTCAGATGTCAGGGGTCACACTCTTTGTCTTTGTCTCTGAAAAACAGGGACCCTCTTTCTTGCCCTTCCTGTTCCCTGAGGGCACTAAGGGGGCATTGAAGGGAAAGGCGAGGCTGGAATCCAAAGTGGGTTCGCATGGAACGAACGGGGAGGTTGAGCACAGGAACGTGCTCACCAGTCACTACACCCCATTCCCTGAGAGGTCCCCCATGTTTCTTGGGGGGACCCGGCAGTGCCCAAGCTCAGCAAGGTGGTGCTGCAGAGCTGGGACTTCTGAAACAAAAATGCAGGAGGCGGCAGGGGTTCAGGGGCGGGAGCCAGGGCGGGGGCTGCACAGCTGGGGCCTTGGAACTGGGTGCTGGGCAGCGGCGTCTGCCTGCATGCCCCTCCCCTGCCCCCAGGCAGGCCACTGTGCCAGTCAGTGCCTGTGATTGCTCTCGGGCTGGGAGCCAGGCACTGACTGGGAGCATCTGGGCTGCAGTGGGGTGGAGAGGCAGCCAGCCCTCGCTCCCCTTGTGTCCTGCCCTCCTAGAGCTCCACTCCTGGCCCCCAGGGAGAAGGGGTAGGGGGGCCGGGGCTCCCTGGATGACTCTCCCGCAGCTCCTGGGAGCTCATGTCTGCTGGAAACAGGAATCAACCAGACCTAATGACCTGTTCTCCCTGGGAGAGGCATTTGCTGTAGGAAGTAAGGAACCTGGGGAAGCAGGAAGGGAAACTGAGGACTTCTCAGAAGACCAGGAGGCTGGGTTTTCTCCCATCCTTTCAGAAGCCAGGGATGGCAGCCTGGAAGGAGACCCAGTGATTATGTGGGGTGGTGAGCTCCCTGGACAGATTAAGAAACCCAGACCCAGAGGTGGGGAGGGATCCGTCCATGCTTAGCGGCAGAGCGGGACTTGGAGGCAGCGTTCTGACGCCCGGTCCAGGGTGCTCTTCCCTGTCTCCCTACCTTCCCTCTGGAGGAGCACAGCCCGGATTCCCCAGGGGGACTCGCCCCCAACGGTGCAGGTGCAGGACGAAGGCGGTGATGGGCTGTGGGGGCCACACACACACACACAGAGGAGGAGGCTGGTACTGGCTCCTCTCTTTGCTCTCCGCCTTCCCTTCAGTCTGGGGAGGAGCCTGAGGGGCAGGAGGCCTTTCTCTGGGGACTTTGGTCAGGGCTCAGTGGTTCCCGGCATGCAGCCTGTGGTTTATCGGGGTGTCTCAGCTGATCAGGACATTCCTTTCCTGCTCAGGGAATTCCAAGTAGATCAGCAGTGTGAGGCTGGACATTTCCCAGATATCCCCGATGCATTTCAAGGCAGACATGGTACCTCCCCAAGGTACCATGCCGAGATGTTCCTTGCTTGTCCCTTGAATCTTTCCCAGCTTCTGCCCAAGAGCTCAGCAGGGTGATGGCGGTGGAAAGGGGATGGGGTCGATGGTCTGCAAATGAGTTTCATCCTGACTTAGTCACTGACAAGGGGTGTGGCTTTGGGAAGCTCCTTCCTCTTTTTAGGCCTCAGTTTCCCCATTTGAAAAAAGGAGTGGCTGGACTGATTATGATTCAAAGACTGTTCTTGCCCTCATACCCTTGGATTCTAACAGATTCCCTGGTGAACTTCATTCATTTATCCTTCTCGCCTTTAGCTAGCAAGTCTTTCTAGCATGCCTACTGTGTGTAAGTCACCCTCTTCTTAAAGGACAGGCCTGCCCCCCAGACAGGGTGGGCTTACTGCAGTCAATGTCATCACAACTGGGTTGGGGGGAGCCCCCTCACAGGCTCTGTGACTCCTCAAAGAATATTAATTATTCTCCAAGGAAGTCTTCATTCTGAATAGTTCCTTTCTCCGGTAATTAATAATACATGTCATTAACAGTCAGGGAACACTGTATGATCAAAGACAGCATAATTCGTAGCAAGATTCTGAGGAATAGCACAATATTTGTTAATTATGTTATTGATTCTTATGGTCTGGAATGCCCTAATTATTCCTGATCCCCACCAGACCCCACCGTGCCCTCCAGGCTGGCTTTGAACTGCTGTCTTCCCCAGGGTGGCCCAGCCCGTTGCCTTGGGGCTGGTGGGACCACAGCTTTCAAAGGGATCAGAGAAGCTTTGTGTCCCCAGAGCCACATGAAAGGGGGAACCGGCTGGGACATGGGGGCTGCTTCTCCCAGGCTCCGGCCACAGCTCCGACTGAGTCCAGGAGTGAAATGTAACATCTCGCTTTAATTAGCCAGTTGCTGTTAATTGACTTCCTGGGGGCTGCAGCAGGCCCCGCTTCCAGGGAGCAGTGCGATGGGCGTTCCTCTAGGCCCACGGCCACTTGCTGCTTTGGAAGAGCCCAGTGCCGGGTGATGCCCCTTCGAGGCCACCATTGGGAGTGTCTCAGGTGAACCTCCCTACCAGGCTCTAAAACTGCTAAGTGGGGTGGTGCGTTTCTGTCAGTGGCGTAATTACTGAATGGTGCTTGTTTCTTAATCGGCTGTACTTACGAGTGGGCTCCGCTCCCTCCCTCTTGTTGTCGAATCCCACAATTAACCTTTGTAATTTCGGCTTCCCACTCGGTAAGTTTTGTCCGCACCCCCGCTGGCCGCATTCGGAGTGATGCTGGTGGGGACGGGGGAAGAGTGGGGTCCATCTGGCTCAGGCAGGTGGGGGGTGGGGGTGGGGAAGTGGAAGGATAGGCTTAGCCTCAGGGGATCCACGGCCACCACCAACAATAGTCATTAAAAACACTCTTCCCCTGGCTGGGCTGATTACGTGCCTTGATTCGTTCAGTCCTCACAACAACTCTTTGAAGTAGGTTTTGTTAATGTCCCCACTTTGCAGATGGGGAAACTGAGGATCGGAGAGAGCAAGTGATTGTCAGGGTCACACACGGCAAGGCAGAATCAGAAATCAAGCCCATCGAGACTGTCTGGCGTTAGGACCCGTTATGCCGTGGAAGGTTTTTCCTAAGTGGCTTTTGGGACATTTCTGGAGAGTTTATGATGCCGCTAATCGAAGGCTCCCTGTCTGTGGAGCTCCAGGGTGTCTGTGCCTGCGGATGTGCAGGAAAGGACTGGCAAGCGGGAGCCGAGGGCGAGGGGGCGAGGAGGGGCTGGAGCGGTGCCTCCCGCCAGGCACGGACCCCTGACTCTGCCCCGTCCTGGGCATCCGCCCCTCCTTCTCTTATCGGCTCTTTTCAGCTTCTCACCGCTCTGGAGGCTGAGGCCCTGAGTTCATGGTGGGGCTTCACCGAGGTCTTCTCCCCTAGGCCATGGCAGAGCCGTGTCCAGGAACCAGCCACTGTTGAGTGCCCTGGGGCGGTGAGGCGGCGGGAGAGAAGGTTCCTGCCTTAAGCAGCCGCTGCTCTAACGGGTGTCAGGCCCAGGACTGCAGCAGGGAGGGAAGGGGACCGCGGCCCCGGCACTGGACCTGCCCGCTCCTTCTCCGCCCTCAGCCCTGCCTTGTCAACAGCTGGGACGGGACAGACGTGGAAGGAAAGACTGCCTGCCACTCAGGGGTCCCTGCTGACATCCTGCCGTGTGTCCTTCCGTATCATGTAACTGGAGCCACACACACACACACACACACACACACACAAACGCACGTGCGCACACGCACACACACACACACACACAGAGGCAGTTGTTTGCTTTATAAAAACAGAGTGATGCTATGTCGGCTCTGCCTTTTTTCCTTCCGCGGCGCCTCCTGGCGTCCCTCCAAGCCAGTCAGTGTTGCTCTCATCCATTCTTTTTAATGGCTGCCAAATATTCCACAGCACGGACGTCCACCACTAAAAATTATTCCCTTCTTAATGAGCATTCACTGTTTTTCCCCACTTAATTTTTTTTTAATCAGAAAAGGATCTTTTAAAAACACAGCTCTGGCCAGATCAGTCCCTTACTGAACTCCTTTCGGTGGCTGCCCGTCTAGCTCAGGAGAGGCCTCGCTCACGGTGTGTTGTGTTCTGGGGTTGGCACCCTCTCCAGCTCACACTCTGCTGCAGCCAGAACAAGCCACTTTCCCTTCCTCATGGCACCTGTTCTTTCTCGCCTCCCGGCCTTTGCACCCACTCTGCCCCGAGCACTCCCGCCCCACCTGGCTGCTTCAGGTCTCAGCATATGAGCCTCCTTCTCTGGCCAGTGTCTCCTCCCAGCTCCCTCGGCAATGGCCTTGGAGTCTAGGTCTTCTCACAGGTGCTGTGATTTCCTGGTCACATGTTATTCTCACTCCTGTTAGAGTGTGATTTGACGTGTTACGTGTCCAGGGCCTTGCCTGAGGTCTGGTACTTAGTGGGTGCTTCTGTCTTGATGAATGATTGGATGAAGGCCGAAGCTTTAGTTCTTGGGAGGAAGCCGGTGAGGATCCTGGGATGGGCCACCATGTAAGGTGCCAGTCGAGAGGGGTAATGGTCAGAATTTAGGACCAGGGACCAGGGCGAAGCCAGACTGATGAGGCCTGAGCCTCCATCGGTGGCAGGGGTTTGGAGAGGACCAAGGTAGACTGAGGCTTTAGAGCATATAAGATGCCTGAGATTCACCTTTGGCTCTTGGTGGCAGCTGAAGAGACTCAGGGGACAATCCAGGGACCCCGCAGCTACGATTGGGCCACCATCCGCCCCCAGTCCCAGGTCGGGAAGGGTGTCCGCCATATGCCTGCCTCAGAAAGAATGGCTTTAGGAGTGGACTGTGCGTGCGAGTGGGGGCGTTATGGGAACCCGCAGGAAGAAGTTAGACAAACCGGCAGAGGAGCTGGGCAAGGAGGGGCACAAGGCAAGGAGATAAGACGCTCCCGTGAGAAGCTGCTCACCTTTGCCAGCAGTGCAGGACCGGGGCGAGGACCCCGCTGGTGGCTCCGCTCCCACTGCCTCTGGCTGCTTGGAGTGTGTGCCATGGACGGATGTCAGCCCACGGCTGTCGGGACTACAGTGAGATAAGTGCAGAAATGGAGAGAGCGCTTAGGAACTTGACAACAGCGTGTGACCAGTGGAGTCCTCTCACCGATCGGCGTAGAGACCTCTGTGGGAGGTATTGGCGCGTGGTGAGTCACACGTGGCAGGGCCACGTGAAGGCGTGCGCAGCAGGACGCACCCCGGTCTGTGTCTCGCTGGAAACTGAAAACCAACTGTTCCAGAGGATGAGTCCCTCCCGTCCAAATGGTAGCCTCTGGCTTGACTCCATCTCTCCTGGGGGCAAAGCAAGAAGACATCTGTAGGAATTAAAAGTTGCAGTTTGCTGTTACTGTTGTCTGGAAGGATGGAGACTCTTCCTGTGAGGTCTCGAGAGAGACTGTCCCTTGCTGCCAGGGGAGGGGAGGCAAACCCTCGCATCTAGAACAGGCTTCCTGATGGAAGTGAGCAGGGATAATTCCCCGGACATGTATCATTTAGTGTACGTTTCAAAGTGCTTTCACTTGTGTTGCCTTTTTGATCTGTACAGCTACCCTAGAGGTAGATCAGAGGAGGAATTATCACCCTCATTTTGTAGAAGACACAGTTAAAGATCAGAGAAGTTAAGTCGATTTCCCAAAATTGCCCAGCAAATTAAAAAGAAAAAAAGGTATGCGACAACACCCAGGGGTTTTGATCAGTGGCTGGGAAGAGAGGAGTGAGGGGACTGGCGGAGACAGCAGCACAAATAGTAGCCTCTGTTTACTGTGGGTCCGATCGTGATAGCAGACCACGTGTAATTATCTCATTTAATTTTCACAATGGATACAACTGCTATCTCCGTTTGCAGGCGAGGAAACAGAGCCTCGGCAAGATTGAGTCATTTGTCCGAAGTCGCTAGGCTGCTAATTAGCAGAGCTGGTTCAGGCCAAGGCTGATGCCAGAGTGTGTTTTCCTAACCCTCCGCCGGCAGCCACCCGCCTCCCACACACGCCTCGTGCTCTCCCCACCCCACAGACAGAATCCGAGGCTTGGCCATGTCAGGACACTTGTCCCAGAGCCACGCATCTAGTGAGCCTTGCTGGCTTTTGAACCTTGCCCTTCCGGCACATTCCACAGCCGCGAGCTCTGCCCCGGGCCCCCTCCCCCAGGGGGCAGGGTGAGCAGACGGGGACGGCACCCACACTTCGGGCCTAGTTTGCACCGTCCCCCTCTCCTGGTCGTAGGGACTCCAGAGTCACCTGGCAACTACTCACTGTTAACGTCCAAGCCGCTGGCAGCTCCTTACGTTTTGTCACACAGAAGATTTATGGCCACTTTGAAAGTGGCTTTGCAAAGAGACAAAACTCAATATTGAATTTTTTTGCCTCTTTTTCCCTTTGGGTTTCAGGGCGTATGATATCAGCTTCCTTTCCATTAGCATATTTCTAATGAGCGCTTATTAGGGTGAATTTCACTACAGCTCGCGGCGTTATCAGCAGACGAGGGAGTAGGAGGTGGGACAGACACAGTCAGATGTGGGGACCTCTGGGCTCTTGGACCTGGGCCTGCTCCTGGCTCCGGCCTCGGCTAGGTGAGCTCTGCTTCCCCATCCCTGCAGGATGCTTTTCGCTGTGGGGTTGGGGAAGAGGTGTCTGGCAGTCGTACAGCAGGCATCTCTGTGTCAGAGGCCCTGGGTTTGAATTCCGGTCCAGCCCCTGCCCGTCATCACCTTCTTTGAGCCCCAGTCCCCTCACCTGCACAGTGGGGCTTACAGTGCCCACCGCGTGGACAAGCTCTTTGGGGAGGAACGGAACCCTCAGTGCATGGCATATCACAGGGGTCTGCAGGTAATGTCGAGTAGATGGATGGGTGGGGAGGAGAGTGGGCAGGTTGTCCCCACCAATGGGACAGCCGCAGATGCTGGGGCACCCGCTGTCAGGTGTGAGTAAAGGTTTGCTCACTGGCCCTCTATGGTTGGGCTCCGGTGGTGTTGATCGGCGCCTGGGGCACTTGTACCAGCCTTGGGGTGTGTGGGGAGCTACAAGCCTCTCTGCCCCGTGTCTGTTGCCATATAGTTGCTATGGGGAGGGTCAGTGGGCGTTTCTGTCGGAGGGACTTTGCCTTCTTCGTTCACCTGGGCCTGGCTGGCTTCTTGGAGGTGGCAGGCAACTTCTCTAGTAGCTTAGCAGATCCCCGTTTCTGCCACCCAGTGACACTTGGATGGGCAGGGGAGCCCTGTGATTCCAGCACAGAGCCCGGAAGGGGGTACCCATGCTGGGTACCTGTGCTCTGATGTGAGAAGGACAAAGAGACAAAGGACAAGAGCATCCCTTTGGTGGGCTTTCATCTCGATGCCCCTGCCCTCAGGGGGCTCCTGTGGGTGGTTCTCAGCCCTGGCCACTCACTGTCGTCACCTGGGATGCTTCAAAAACTACAGATGCCCAAGCTCCGTCTGAAGACGTTTGGCTCTGATTGGCTGGGAATGAGGTCACAAGCATCAGTAACTCCTCAGGTGACTGCAACGTGCAGCCAGGGTGGGCACACTGGCGTAGTGTAGGTGCTGGGAGGGGGAGCTAGACATCCTGTGTAGAAGGAGTCCCCCCCACCCCCTGCCCAAGCCACAGCCCCTGGCCCGAGCTCTCGCCTGTGCACATCTTTGGAGGAGGAAAATATATACCCGCAGGAAAGAGACCCTGGCTAGCTGCTGGGCAGACCTTTGCACCTGAGGAAGTGCCCCTGGGACAAGGGCTTGGTGGATGTGCTGGATAGGCAGGGGACTGAGGGCTTGGTTGACTCGAGGTGCCCGAATCCAGCATGCCCCGGGGTCTCGCCATGCCCCGTCCCCAGCTGCCTCGGCCTTGCCCACCCCAGGGAGGTGCTGCCGGGGCCTCCCTTCCCTTTCTAGGCAGCATGGTGGGTGGGGTGGGCACTGGATTTGGGGTCGGCTCTGACTGTGATCGGCTATGTGACCTTGGGCCAGCCTCTTCCCTGACCTCAGTTCTCTCATGCAAAAACAAGAGCCTGTGCATTAATTCACTGATCCAATCACAGGTTGGTTATCCACCGTTTATTGACATCTGGTGCTGAGGCAGGTGCTGAGCGCACTAGGAGGGAAACCCCTCCTCTCTCACTTCTGCTCTGGCTGCAGTGAATCACTGTAGAACTTTCTAGAGCTGCAAGGGACCTTAGATAGGGTCCAAATTTGGCCCTCAAATTTCAGGACTGTCACTTGAAACCTCCTTTTATAAATGGGGACACTAAGGCCTAGAGAAGCCAGTAAGATTCTTCCGATGGTCCTGCGGCTGGTGGGTGCTGCTGGAGCACTCACACTCAGGCCGTCAAGCCCATGTCCTCTCCTCAGGTGACACTGTCCACCTGAGAAGTGATTCTAGCTCCTGCCTATCGGGAGACAGCCCAGAGAGAGGCAGTGACTCATTTAGGGTCACACAGCTGATTATTGGCAGACCTGGGGCACCAGACCCCATTCTGGGTTTCCCTGTCCCTGGCCTGTCTGTCTCTGGCTCAGCTCAGGCCACCCTTGGAGGCCAAGGGCAGCCTCGTCAGCAGATTCTGTCTCCTCACAGGGCCTCCCTAGCAGCTGCGCCAGGCTGGCGGTCACGCTGGCTCACTCGCTCTTCCCACATTTCTACGCTGCGACATATATACACACGGCTCTACCACTTGGCTTTAGCGATTGCTCCACAGTGGGTGAAATTGGCTTGAAACAAATGTCTCCTCTGCCTTCCTCCCTCAGGGTGATTTCATCCTCATCTCCACTTTGTGGAATGATCCAGAGTCTGGCAGGCGCCTGTTCTGTCTAGATATGTCCCTTTTGATGCAGAGATGTTGCCCCGGCTGCTGCCGAGGCAGATGTGTTTTGAGAGCCACGCAGAGGAGGCTGCAGAATTCCACCGGCCCCTTCGTCATTGCCTGGGGATGCAGCCCGACATCTTGGGGGCTCCAACCTTAAAATTCAGAGGGGCTGGGAGTGCTCTCACTTTTTAAGGTATTAGAGTGTTTTCTGGATGTGGTCTGGGGTCAGGGGCGGCCCTGCTTACTCCCGGGCACAAACCGCTGGTCTGCCTTGCTGGGGAGCTGGCCCCTTCTGTAAGAACATAACTGCCCCTCGTCCGAGGGCAGAGGAGGTGCAGGGGGTCACGTGCTTACCGACCCCAGCCTCGCCTTTCCTGTGCAGGTCTCTTGCCGGTCCTGCTGCCCCACTTGCCCAAGGGTGGGCAGCGAGGAGTGGGCCTTCTCCCCTTCTCCCCAGCCTCTCCCTTGGTTCCTCAAAGCACCGCAGAGGCAAGGTTGGCTCATTTACAGTAGGTAGTTAGGCCAAGGGATGACATGAGGGACGCACACAGAGGACATCGTGAAATGAGGTGGCGTGCTCATCTGCAGCCCAGTTCCCGCAGCGGGGACACACAGCCTCCCCAGCCATCTCCCCACGCCAGAGCCAGAGGGCCTTCGAGCCCCCCCTGGTGCCCTCCCAGCCGCGTTCAGGGGAGGTTCCAGCCCCCGTGCCCCAGGGCATCCGCTGTACGTAGCGGGTTGACTTTTCTCTTGTACTCCCAGAATCGCACCAGTTACGCACCGTCCTTGGGAGGGTTGAGAAGATCGTCACTCGGTTCAGATGGGGCACCCTGGCTGCCACAGGCTGCCTCTCAGCTGACAGAGGACAGCGGGGGCACCAAGGAGGCGGTCTCTTGCCCAAGGTCACACAGCTGGCCCAAGCTTGTCTTCTGCGTTCCAAGCCGGTCCTTTCCTCACAGCAGCATGACGTCCTCCCTCCTCTGCTCAGATGGCGTGAGCGTGGGGGACGCGCCGATCCAGAGGGTTGACCCCGTTCCTACCCCAACGCACGCACTCTCGCGCGCGCGCACACACACACACACACACACACACACACACTCTCTCGCGCACACACTCCCCCCCCCACACTCACACACACTCTCGCGCGCATGCACACACACACACTCGCACACACACTCCCCCACACACGCACACTCACATTCACACACTCGCACACACATTCACACACACTCTTGCACACACACATGCACACTCACATTCACACTCGCGCACACACTCGCACGCACACACGCACACTCACATTCACACACTCGCACACACACATTCACACACACTCTTGCACACACATTCACATTCACACTCGCGCACACACACTCGCATGCACACTCACATTCACACTCACACACACTCTCACACTCACATTCACATGCACACATACACACTCTCACACACACACACTCTCTCACACACACTCTCACACACACACACGCGCACACACACATGCACACGGGCTCCCGAGTCTGAAGACAGAGACGCCCTCGGAAGCACAGCGGTGGACACGCAGGTAGTCCTGAGTGCAGATCTAGAATCATCCACTTCCAAACCACAAGCCCCCATTTCGTCACCTGCCAAGTGGAGCTCGTCATACGTCCCTCACGGAGTCACGGTGAGGACTGAGACTGCCACGTCCCAAGCCCAGCGCCCGGCACGGCAGGCTCTCGGGAACTAGCCGTCCTTCTTTGCCCTGGTGCTCCGTGAGAGGCACCGTGAATCACGAGTGAATCGAGCTCAGCCTACATCCAGGTTCTAATCCAACGAGGGGTATTCACGGAGCATTCTTAGGAAGGGCTCTCAAGGCACCGAGTATGGCCTTAGTACCCAGTGCCACCTGAGCTCAGAGTTCCAGCCCCGCTCCCTCCCTAGCCGCTGTGCACGCCCAGGCCCGCAGACGCCCACTCTCACGGGCCTGCTGGACGGACTCCTACCTGCCCCGCGGATGCCCACTCTCACGGGCCTGCCGGACGGACTCCTACCCGCCCCGCGCCCCACCACCTTCCCTTCCCTTTCTCTTCTCCCCACCTTGGCACAGCCAAACGACGTGTGTCAGAGGCCTACCGTGCTTTAGCAAGCTTCCGGCCTGCCCTGTGATTTTCCCCTATTGAGTCCCTATATGTGTTATGGCAAATTTAGGTATTCGTGGGCACGCCACAGAATTCGAACATTGGGGAAGCAAGGTTTAGATTTGGCACCGGCTTCTTGCCTTCTACATGCTGGTGATTCGGTGTATGGCACGTCACGGGCCAGGCCTGCCTGGGGGAAGAACAGAAAGCCAGGCACGGAGCCTGCCCCTGCCTCCATTTCGCCCCAAGGAATGGGCAATCCAAATTTCTGAATTTCTTGTGGAGTTGGGAGTTAAGCAGAAAAGACCGTTTTATGGTTCCAACACTGTTACCAAAACCCTTTTGCAAGGGTGAGCTTTTCCTTTCCTGCCAGGGTAAGTGGATTATGACGAATGGGATCAAATCTCTCTGGGTTTACTGGGATTTTGCATGATTTCAGGAACATTGTTTCTAAAGGCCTTATCCTTGTTCACGAGTGGGTATGAAGTGAGGGAAATTAAACTGAATAAATGATCAGCACAAAAGCTAACCTTGGAAGCTACTTTTCAGGAGAGGGGGAAAAATATCTCACTGGCTTTGGCGTGGAAATGCACGCACTGGTGACAATCTAGCTGACTGGCACCAGCACGTGGGGCCCGCTGCTCTGGCTGCCTTCCAGTTAGGGGAAGGTTCCAGTTAATCGAGGCTTGGCTACATTGTCTGTTGACGTCGGTGTTCAGGACGGCCTGTGCCCTGCTGGGCCTGACTCAGTGACGTGGCTCAAACACCCCTGACTTCCTCCTCGCTCCCCACCCTGCCTCTCTCAGGCCTAAATGCCTCCGTCGGCACTGTTCCATGGAACCCTCAGAAGGAGCTATGCTGACGCGTTAAGCTTTTTAATTTAGCACACACTGCGCGTATATGCCCCCAGACAAAACAGAATTGATTTATAATTCTCTTAATGGAAGCACGGGCTTTAGTTGCTCCAGAAATAGATCATTACCTCTGCCACCTTTTGTAATTTTTTCCCTCTCTCTTTTTTTTTTTACCCTCCTGTGGTCTAAAAATACGATGTTTCGTTTCATCCTTCTCTCATAATCCACTAAATGCCAGACATTTCTTTTTAGACCTTTAATTTATAGCATGTTTGTCCGGTTTCACTTCATTAATTAATGTTCTTCCCAGGCCCCGTGACAGAGGCTTTGTGTAATGCTCTCTTACAGTAAGCAGGTGCTTTTATCCTTAATGAACAATTTCCTGGAAAATACTGAAATAAACAACGAGCAATCAGGCCAGGAACACAATGAATCTAGGACTCGTGTGCCATTTTGCAAATTAAACCTGGGGACATGAGGGAGATGTCTGATCTGCCACGATGCCTGTTTTAGCGGGTCCTTCCTGTGAGGAGGGCATGGGTGTGTGGAAGTTCTGGAAGGTGAGTGAGCTTCTTGCTCCTCCAGGAAACCAGAGTTTGGAGGAATTAATTGTTTTATCACAAATGCACGCGGCTGTGGAGGTGGCTGTCAGATAGAGCCCAGGCCAGAAACGCAGCCAAATTGGCCTCCAGTCCAGACTTGGAATCTTCTTTAGCTTAGACTGTGGGTCAGCAGGGCCTGGGCTGGGCCAAACTGCAGACTTATTGAAATTCATCTTCAGTCCCTTTCTCTCCCTTCTGGCATACTTGGGCCCTTCTCCCCCCAGGGCGGCGTCCTTATCAGACCATAATGAACTCATTCTCTCTGTGCACCCCCGGGAGTATTTGTACCATGCCCCTCCGTGCCCCATCAAGAGGGCCAAGCCAAAGCCAGCCATAGTGGGTTTTACCTGGTGCTCTGCTGTGTGCAGGCCCTTCTCACAATCCCCATCTCTTTGGCTGCTCACAGCCCTGGGAATCGGGTTTGCTACTAATCCCACTTTGCAGATGGAGAAGCTGGGACCCCCAGCGTTAAGTGAGCTGCTCAAGGCTACTCCACAGTTGGTAAGAGGCAGAGGAGCTGGGATTGGGATCCAGGAACCCCTTGAGATTCCCAGCGCTTGCTGTGCCCGGCAAGAGCAGAGCTGGTGTGAGGGCAGAGGGCTGGGCGAGCCCCGGGGGAGGTGAAGTGCCGGCCATGACCCTACTGGGCTGCGAGCCAGAAGTCATCAGTGTCATGGACAAAAGGCCACAATAAATTTCTTTTAAAATCTAAATGCCTCGTTCATTTATTATACTGAATAGAGCTGACAAAATCGTACGTTATCCGTCCATTTTTCTGTGTCGTAAGATCATTTTGGGTCTTTGAAATGGCATGTTTTTCATCGCAGCGTGGATCCGTGCCGTAGATGGTGATGGCAGTTTCCCCCCAGCTGGATGGCTTCGAGGGCTGCCTGGAAAGCTCCCCAAGTGGCCTGTGTCCCTAGGGGCAGCAGGCTCAGGGTTCAGGTCCTCTATGAATCTCTGCTTTTTGGGAACATGCACCCCAAAGAGCAGTGCGGGAGAATGTGGGCCTGGAGGCAGGTAAGCTGGGAGCAGCTGCCCAAAGGGTGGTGGCTTTTTTGTTTTCAAAATAGAGACAGCTTTTTTGTGGTTTTTCAGGTTTTACAGTTGAGACCTGTTCATCATTGAAAATGTAAACATACCGAAAAGTATAGAGAAGAAAGCAAATCACCTAAAATATGATCACCCGGAGATCTCTGTTAACATTTTTAATATCCTTCTAAACATCTTTCTGATCTTGTTCATTCTCTCTCGACACACACGTACGCACACTTTATATAAATGTGATCACAGTGTTCATGCTGTTTTGTAACCTGTGTTTTTCGCATAATAATACATCAGGGTCATCTTTCCGTGTCGGTGAACTTATATGTATTCTCTTAAAATGTCTTTGCTTTTCTGACTGTAGATAATGCTCATTGTAAGAAACACTAATACAACAAGAATGTTCGACTTCGAAAGCTCAAGGCCTATGTTACTGCTCCCTCCCCCACTCCCTGAAAGATGACCACTATTTAATGCTCTAGTGTATGGGCTTCCATGTTTTTCTATGTCAGTATTTTTAATTATTGCGTAATATTTTGTTATGTAGACATATAGCAAGGGCCTTTAGGTTCAGTGCTGCAACAAATATTAATATCTCTTCATCAAGAGATAATGCAACATTCTTCAACCTATCTTTGGCCTTGGTTTTTAAAAATGCAATTGCAGAAACGGAATGCTAGATTAAGGATATACGTGAAAACACGTTGATCTCTATTGCCAAGCTGCTTTTTAGAGCACACAGATGCAAGGATACCTCAAACTTTGAGATATTTGGTTTCTGGCTTCAGAATCTCCTGGCCTAGATCCAGAAGGTTCTCCAAGGAAGTCTGGAGAGACTCCCCGTGTCTGATGCCCATGTCTGTGGGCTGACAGCCAGGCCGTCTTGCTCATCCGGACTGTGGAGTCTCCTGCCGGGGTAGAGGTGGCCCCCGAGGTGTGGCGGGGCAGAGCCTGCCCTCGTGTGGGCTCTTGGCTGGGATGGGGCACAAGACAAGAGGCCAGACTTCCAGGGGCGCTGGGTGCGGACAGGGAGGCGGGCAGCAAATAAGGGTCCCAACTGTCACAACACTGATTCCTGCCTTTCCACTCCTGGGCTACAGTTCTGCAGGGCACCTCTTGCTTCATCTGTTTAATCCTCACAAGAAGCTGTTCTCTCATTCTTCCCATTTTGTAAGAGGAAAAGGAGCTCGGAGCAGTGAAATGAGTTTTCCAAGACCCGAGACTAGAATCCAATCTTCTACGTCCTCTGCTTTATGTCCTCGAGGTTGGGAGATGGAGGGAACCTGAGGTGGAGAGGTGAAGAGGGGGAGAACATGAGGGCGGGCAGGGCAGGGAGAGAGACACTGCATAGTTAAACTCGTAGGGCTGGAAGGGTTGGAGAGATGATGTAGTCTGACTCCAGCTCGGGCACAAGCAGAGTGAAGCTCAGAGAGGTTAAGCAACCTTTCCCAGGTCACACAGCAAGGTAGTGACTTAGGGGGCAGCCGGGAAATGGTACTGAGCTGGAACTCAGGAGGGAAGACCCAAGGGAGAGGGCAAGTGTGGCTGTCTGAGCCCCGACAGGATGGAGCTGGGAGGCTGGAGGGGCTTGTGAAAGGTCTGATGCCCCCTCAGAGGAGGCAGCCCCATCAAGAATAGATGCAGAGGCAACTGGAGTGGAGATGGACCTGACTCGTGTGTGTGGGGCCTGCTGGGATGTTCAGCATCCCTCCCTGCAAAGTGCTCTGACTTCCCGTCACGCTCACCTGGGGCTTCCTGGCGGGGAGAGGCGTCGCTTTGAATTAAGCCGCATCCTGGGTCCACTGCCCTCTCGTAGCCGTTCCCGCACAACCCGGCAGCAGATGTGTGGGGGGTCTCGGGGCTGGGCCCTGCCTGAGTCATCTCTGTGTCACAGGGACTGGCAGGTGTTCAATAAATGTTGGCTGGCTGGCTGGACGAAAGGTGAGACCCATCTAGATAATGGTACAGTTAAGCCTGATCCAGGAGTCACCAAATATATAACAGCCAAGACCAGATTCTCTGGCAGAGGACTTTTCCTCCAATATCTTTTTTTTTCTTCTAGCTCTTTAGAAATTCTAGAAGTCAGAATTACAGAGTTGGAGGGTCTTTGAGGTGGAGGATGTGGGCCGGGGTGAAACTAGTAGTTTATTTAGCACCTTCTATGTGCCAGAGCCTGGACCAAGTGCTCTACCTGCTTTCTTGTTTAATGTCTTCACAGCCCCTTGAAGCTGGTCTCACCTAATGTGGCAGATG